>JAINUG010000294.1:935000-1034900 GCA_029706075.1 Aldrovandia affinis | reverse complement strand
AATCCTATACAATACCTACACAGCAAGGTAACAATCCTATACAATACCTACACAGCAAGGTAACATCACTGCACCATACCTGCAAGGTAACATCACTTTAGCTACTTTTTATGTACTATTTTGTATCGCATCAGCAGTTATGTTTTTGTAAATGAAACGTTAGGCTAATAGTGCTTTAGTAGCTGATTGAGTCCTGTGTCGGGACAGGTGGCGATGGTGGGACAGGAACCTGTGCTGTTCTCCGGCTCCATCAGGGACAACATCGCCTACGGCCTGGAACACTGCCCCCTAGAGAGGGTGCAGGACGCTGCACGCAGAGCAAACGCTCACGGCTTCATCAGCCAGCTGGAGCACGGCTACGACACAGGTACACACACGCACACACACACACACTCACGCTCACGCACGCGCACACGCACACACTCATGCACACGCACACACACACACGCACACTCACACGCACACTCACACACACACACACAAACACGCACACGCACACCCACATACAGGGTTGGGTTGTAACGGAATACATGTAACGGCGTTACGTAATCAGAATACAAAAATCAAGTAACTGTATTCAGCTCGCGTTACATTTGAAAAACAAGTAATCTGAATACAGTTACTTTAATAAACCTGAAGTGAATACATTTTGGAATACTTATTGGAATTCTTGGTGGAAAGTTTTCCTTACAAACTTTAATGAGCTGATATTCATTACTAAAGCTACAACATGAAATTATCACGCCTACATGATTATCATCACACAGCTCACGAAAACGACAGCCGCTGCACAGAACCAAAAACTGCGTTAAAAAAAATGCGTTTAAAAAAAAGGGCGCGCCCACACTCAGACAAACATTGATAGCGACAAGAAGGGAGAAAAGTCAGCTTTTAGTTCGTGGCGTTATCGACACAATTTCCAGTTTAAAGAAGAACATGGGAAAAATCTGTCGGTCCAGTGTACCTTGTGTCTTCCAGGAATAAAGATACTGTCGGCATCAAAGGACTCGACTTGAATCTTAAAAGCACTTGGAGTAAGTCGACGTTAGCTAACCTTCAGCTTAATGAACACAGTTCTGCAGTAATTTGCTGTTACCTGACCTTAGCCTACGGTTTGAGGCATCGCATTAACTGCTCTGCTAATTTTATACTGCTTTCTTTATTGTTGAAACGATGACATTTTATTTTATTATTTTTCCCAGTTTTCTCCAAATTTGGTAGCCAATTGTACCCTACTATACGTCAATTACGTTATGCACTGCCGAGCATTCGCCGCTACACAGCCCGCCAACACTGGCACTTTTCTAAGCCATATCCCTTACAAGTCGCTGTTATTCCAGTGCCAAAAAAGTTTCAAAAGTTATTACATTGTTTCAGATGCTGTGTTTGAGTTATGCTCATGATGAGCCATCAAAACAGTAAAAGAACTTGCCTTTCAATTTCCCTTTGCTTTTTATTATGATTGATTTTTAATCTGTCCATTCTAATTCCATAACATGTTAATGATGATGACTACAACAAAAAATGCAGATACAATGTTGCATATATTTAGCTAAATTGACATCTCAAATGTATTAGTATTTATTATTAAATGAACAGAAGCTGACCTGACCTCAACACAGTGGAAAGTTGAACATGACATCCTTTTTCAAAGTGTAATGCATAATAACTATTTAAATGTATTACTGATCAAATAAATAAATAAATATATAAAATAAGCACCCTTTTAGTACTAAGTAGCACCACCTTTGGCTATATAACAGCTTCCCAATGTCTCCTGTACCCCAAAACATACCCATCTGTGATGGAAAAAGTAAGTAATCCAAAAGTATTCTAAAAGTAATCTGAATACGTTACTTTTTTGAGACATGTAACTGTATTCGTATCGGATTACTTTCAGAGCCGTGTAATCAGTAATCAGGCACTAATTACATTTACAAAGTAACCCTCCCAACCCTGCTCACATACACACACGCACATGCACACGGACACACACATCGCTCTGGATAAGAGTGTCTGCCAAATGTCTGTAATGTAATGTAATGTAATCTTGTGGAAAATGTAACAAAATACCGACATCGTCATTGTGATGTTGAGGCCTAACTGCACGCACATTGAGTACTAACGAAATCAGAAAACAGAACGTCAATTTCCTATCGCTTCGTAGAATTGCTTTCCTAAATGACTTAATTTATTAGAAATACATTTAATAAACTAAATCTAGGCTGACTCCAGTGACTGTCCAGTGATCTTTTGTGGAAAGCACCCAGTGCATCGCACCATGAACATTTACCATCGATTACAAATCAGGGAAAGTGCTAGCTTTTTTTCTACCCGGCTATTACACTAATACATACACGGTCATATTCTCATCCCAGTTGTACTCAAGATGAATCTAAGAAGGTGAAACATTGCGTAGTTTGTCCAGAAACCAATTAAAGTTACAGCTGAACTCAACAGTGGACTCAGCGCTGGACTCAGCACTGGAGTCTGGTTGGCTGAACTCTGGACGCTGATTGGTGTGAATGTGAGTGTGATGAAAGCCCACATATGTCGTAAAGTGCTGTATATTAAAGCAATAAGGCCCAAGAAGACATGGTATATTGTCAATATAGCCTCAGCAAAAGGGCTCTGTTAGGCATGACATGCAACTTCTCTGCTAGCCTCTCCATTACATTAGCTCCTCTGCTAGCTAATCCACTAGCCTCTCTGCTGGCATTTCCACTAGCCTATCTGCTAACCTCTCCATTAGCCTATCTGCTAGCTCCTCTACTAGCTTCTCTGCTAGCCTCTCCATTAGCCTATCTGCTAGCTCCTCCACTAGCTTCTCTGCTAGCCTCTCCATTAGCTCCTCCACTAGCTTCTTTTTTTTAAGATAAGTGGGGTCAGCAGAACAAGAGGCCACAGGTGGAAACTAGTTAAAGGCAAATTCTGCACAGATATTAGGAAGCTTTTCTTTACACAGAGAGTTGTCAATGGCTGGAACAGCTTGTCAGGTCGGGTAGTAGAGGCAGAAACACTTGGGCTATTCAAGTCCAGGCTAGATGCAGTAGTAGATACTCTTTAGATTAGAACATGACGAGCCTAGATGGGCTGAACGGCCTGCTTTTGTCATTATGTACTCTTATGTTCTAACGATTAAATTATGAACTAAGCAAATTTTGGACTCATTGACAATTGGGTCGGAATCACCATTGAAAGGCCTCAGAACCCTCTGTGTGCTGCATTGGGTGCCACATAGGACCATTTGAACGGGGTCATTAGCACAACAATCATTCAATTGTTGTGCTATTGAACAATTACTCATCACACCCTACACCCCAGCCAGACCCCTCCGCTCCGCCTCCTCTGGCAAACTGACTGTCCCATTCCTCCGGGCGCCCAGCAGCCGCTCCTCGCGGTCTCGCCTCTTCTCTGTCCTGACCCCTCGCTGGTGGAACGATCTCAAAACCCACCTCTTCAGACTCCACTACCACTGAATTCTGTACATCTAGCCGATTGTCATCACCACTGTGCATGTGACTGGACCCACTCACACTCACGGGCATACGTTGGACCTTGTGTTTTCGCTTGGCTTAAATATTGACTCAACTTGTTCTGAAGAACTGCATATTTCTGACCATGTCTGTATTATGTTCAACTTGTCTTTTAAGTTAGATCACGTGCCAGGTAAACTTGTAAAGTCCTCTCGTGTCCTTGGAAGTTTGTCGGCAGAGAAATTTTCATCAGCTTTCGACCAAAGCGCTGTGCAGTCCTCCCAAGCTGATGTTGATTATCTGGTCAGCGCTTTCAATTCCCATTGCTCATCCGTATTGGATAAAGTGGCTCCAATAAAAACGCGCCGTGTTCCAACAGTAAATCCATCTCCCTGGTTAAATGAAGCTATTCGCTGTTTCAGGCGTACATGTCGGAAGGTGGAGCGGTTATGGAAAGCCACCAAACTCCAAGTCCACCGTCTTTATTTAAAAGAATTGCTAACTGATTTTAACAATATGGTTAAAGATGCGAGAGCTTCCTACTTTGCTAATTTAATTAGAACTAGTAAACGGAACCCGAAAGTGTTATTTGACACCATCTCTAACATTGTTACCCCTGCACCCCCGGTTTTACCCATATTTTCAAATAAGGACTGCAGTGATTTTCTTTCCTTCTTTGTGAGCAAGGTTAATTTAGTTAGGGCTAGCATCATCCCCTCCCCCACCCCCCCTCCCATCTCCCCCCGCCCATCAATTCTTAGCGACTTCTCTCCCATCTCCCTGAAGGACCTTATAGAACTGGTGGGCTCTATGAAAAACCTCCTCAAGCCCATTAGATATTATACCGACATGTATGCTTAAAAATGTAGGCCTACTCACTTCCATCGCCCGTGTCTGGTTTCCATTATAAACTGCTCCCTGCAAACTGGTTGTGTCCCATTATATTTTAAACAAGCAGTTGTTCAGCCTCTCTTAAATAAGCTGAACCTTGATCCCTCCCTCCCCCAAAACTACAGGCCCATATCAAAATTACCATTCATCTCAAAAATCACAGAGAAGGTTGTTGCCAATCAACTCACTGCTGCTCTGAATGCACACTCCATTTTTGATAAATTCCAATCCGGTTTCCGTCAGAAGCACTCCACCGAAACAGCTCTCCTCAGAGTCTCTAATGACATCATGAGTTCATCTGATGTGGGAAAATGCTCTGTTCTGGTGTTATTAGATCTGTTATTAGGACTGGATGGCTAACAACTTCCTACAGCTAAACGCAGACAAGACAGAGGTTCTTATTATTGGTTCAGATAAAGTCACTTCAAAAGTAGCTACCTGTATGGGGACCCTCTCAACAACAGTAAGGACTATGCTCAGAAATCTTGGTGTTATTTTTGACCAATCAATGCTTTTTGATCATCACATTAGGTCACTGACGCGTACATGTTTTTTTTCCATCTGCGAAACATTGCAAAACTTCGGTCTGTTGTGTCCCATGTTGAGTTGGAAATGATTATCCACGCCTTTGTGTCATCTCGCCTGGACTATTGTAACTCCTTGTTCACCTGTCTCGACATGTCCACCCTAGACCGGCTACAATTAGTCCAAAATGCAGCTGCAAGGCTGTTGACTAGGTCCAGAAAGTCATGTCGTATCACCCCATCTTGGTTTCCCTACACTGGCTCCCCATCAAATTTAGGATTCAGTTTAAGATTCTTGTCATCACCTACAGAGCCCTTCATGGTCAGGCACCTGCTTACATCTGTGACCTACTGCATCCCTACATCACCAGTAGGTCTCTCAGGTCCTCTGACCAGGGTTTGTTGGTTGTCCTCGTTCCAGGCTAAAAACAAAAGGTGATCGAGCTTTTCAAACTGTGGCTCCCAGACTATGGAATGCTCTTCCCCTGGACTTAAGATCAGTGGTCTCAGTTGAAGCTTTTAAAAAGCAGCTAAAGACTCTCCTGTTCAGACAGGCTTTCGCCTAAACCCTTTGCTGTGTCTTCTTTATTATTTTTATGCCCTTGCTGTTTTTTTTTTCTTGTTTTTATCTTTAGGCCTACTTGTTTTATTAACTTATATTAATGAATAATCAACTTGAAGTTGAACCTGCTATCTTCTTTGCACTTTAATGATGTTTTTACATGTGAAGCACTTTGTGACCCTGGTCTGTGATAGGTGCTATATAAATAAACTTTACTTACTTACTTACTTACTGCCTACCTATTTAATACTGCTTTTTGTATATGTATACTTGTTTAAAACTTTCTAAAAAGATAAAATAAAATAAAATAAATAAATAAGTAACCTTTTCTTTCCCAGTGTTACAGGTATGGTATGCAGCCGCCAACAAATATGTCTATTGCTGTATTACTGCACTGATCTCTTGCACGAACAATGATTAATCATACCATGTATTAATGCACATCTTATAAGTCGCTCTGGATAAGAGCGTCGGCTAAATGCTTGAAATGTAAAAATGTAAAACGCACAACAAAGTGCTCCTTTTAATCGAGTGATTGTGGTGAATTGCGAAGTGAAACGGTCCCATTCACCAGCACCAGAACCATTGTGGTGCTACCTGTTGGCCAGCAGATGGCGGCGTTGATGAAGAAGACATCTACACACACTGACATCTACACAGGGATTTCCAGCCCTTTTCAGCAGGGTTCGAGGAGCTGGAAATGAAAAGTGGTGAACAGGCATGCTCTTTCTGAGCAGAGCGTGACGAAACTCATTGATATTAAGCTAAACATGTTGTGTCAATGCAGCACACCACCTGCAATTCATTATTATTTCATGCGTTTGAAAGAAACCAGGTACAGTGCTTAACATCGATATTGACATTGACCCACCTTGCACCCTTCAGCTGGGTACTTAACAACAGTTGTGTGCCAGCGGGATTCAAACCTGCGGCTCCCTGTTCTCTTGGCTGTGTCCCCTATCCACTATCACTTCACACCGCAAACCCACAGAATGACAGTCCCATACATCTCGTTTCCATGGGAACGTCGGTGAGAAAAAAGCAGTTTGATGGAACGCCAGTGCACCTTGTAGAATTCCGATTGTGACATCACAGGGGAGACCATTGTTGCTGTTGTGCTGTAAAACCAGCGCTTCACTGGGATCTGGCTCAGTCTGGCCGGTTGTCCCTACTGGCAGAGGGGTTACCTTGATATACTTCACGTGACGTCCGGGTAGAATTTCAAAGATACGTTTGTCTATTACATCCAGAAAATGGTAAGTGAAGGTGTGCCCTGTGAATAAATAGGTCTAGTCTTATGCTGTCCATTCTGTTATTTGTTTTGACCTATTCTTGGCAATGCGTTCCACCTGTATGAAATGAGATTCTGTGGAAAAATTACTTCTTTTTTTTAAAGCAAGCTGACAAAAAGGGATTTTGAAGTTGGATGCAAAGGGCTGGAAATAAATTCTTCTGTAAGCACCATACCTCCAAAGGCCTGTAAAACGGGTGCAGAGTCTAGTCTATATTCACCAACGTTTTCCACTGACGACCCCCCACAGAACATCCACAATCAGGCCGGGCCGAACCCACCCATCCCGCGGCCCCTGGGGGACCTCCAGCGCCCGGGGCCCGTGACCCGAGCGGCGGCCGCTGCCGTCTGCCACCAGGAGAGGGCGCCGCCGAGACCGGGGAGGAGGCCGGGCCCGCGTCCCGACAGCTTCTCTGAGAAGTACCGGAGGCTGATGGAGGCCATGGAGGAGCCGGGACGGGCGGGAGGCAGCGGCCCCGGCGGGGAACAGGGCGGGCGCGCGCAGGGAGCCCCGGAAGAGCACCAGGCACCCGGACAGCTTCTCTGTGCAGTTCAGGACTCTGATGGAGGTGATGGAGCGGAGCAAGGAGGTGCGGGGGGAGTCGTGCCCCGCTGGGGGGGGCTCCGCTGGGCCGCAGGGGGTCCAGGACCCTGCCGTGGGGGGGGGGCGAGGCGGCGACAGACGTCCGCCACGGCGACCGGGCAGCGGAGAAGGCCGCCAGCGAGGACAGCAGAGGGGGGAAGAAGAGGAAGGTCGCCCGGGCAACGAACAACAGGACGAGAAATGTCAGGAACGAGGGCCCCGCCCCTCTTCAGCATGACGAGGAGGAAGAGGAGGAGGAGGAGGAGGAGGAGGAGGAGGAGGAGGAGGAGGAGGACGACAGCAAGGAGCTGGACTTGATGGCCACGATGGTTGAGGCGTTGATTGACAGGGGAGCACCAAGCACCACTGCCCAGGTGTCCCACCCAGCCCACCACATGGAAAAATGTATGCATTCACTACGCCCATAAAAGCGCTGCTCATATATTATATTATTATAGCGCTATCCCGGTCACGGATAGCGTACTTCCTGGACCGGTCTCGGCGAGGGAGCGGAAGTCCCCCGGCACCTTGGGCGAGACTGCCGCCACCGGCGACCTGGACTTCCCCGAGTTCTTTGAGGAGTTCTTCACGGGCCAGCAGCTGGCGATCGCTCCCCTGTCCCGGCAGAGCCTGGACTCCTTTCAGGAGGCGAGCCAGGACCCTCTCAGCGACCTCTCTCTGTCCGAGTGGCCGTTCCTCGCGTGAGGGCTCCTGCCGCAGCACTCCCAAACCGAGCCCCCTAGCAACCGTCACCACGGCCACACAGTCAGCCATCTTGAAAGCAGCTGACGGACAGAGAGGAGTGTACAGCAGAGCAGCACCTGAACCACAGCTGGAGTCTCTCAATCGCAGCCATTTCTGCATCATCAATAATCACTGAAATTTAAGTCATTGCTGTAGTTACCATCAATTACCAATACATTTGGGGGAAACAAAAGCCGATTCCCATCATTGATTAAACGGCTCACAAGATATGAAATAAGTCCAAACTGTTTTGTTGCAACGTTTCAGGGTAGAAATGAGATTTGAATGAGAAACACTTTTGGCATTGCATTAGCATTACCCTCGGTTTGTTCATCTATGATGGCTGAAAGTATCTCTCCAGACTAACAATGAAATCAATGTGAAATTAGCCAGTTTGCCTTTTGTACATCATCAGAAAATGTTAAGTTAAGGTTTGCTACAAACATCAACAAAATCCAAAATCCAAAATAGCAATTACATGATTATGAAATTATGATATGAAGTAATGTTACCGTTTTAGATCATTGTCAAACTCCATGCCCATCCGAGTACAACGTAAGCACGAAGCTCTATAGCTTGGTTTTGAGGAACTTTGTTTTCACTGCGGTATATTGGCTGTAGCACTGTTCATGTTTAGCTTGATAAACTGCAATGCCTGCAATGTTCTTAAAGTTCTCAGTACTGAATAATGAAGTGTAATGAAATAATGGAGTTATGAATATTTCTGATGTGCACAACCTGCTCCATCCACACTGTCAAGGAAATATATATGTATAGTAAATGTAAAAAAAGAATTTTTTAACAGAATTCTTTATTGAGTATGAATAACGTAATACATTGGATTTTTTATTTTTATCTATTTATTTTATTAGAATAGAATAAATAAAAACCAAATTCATTGGATGGGGTTGTGTGACTTCTGTAATGTATTTTTTCCCCCACATTCACTCATTTGGGTTTGCCATAGCAAAGGGTCCGTTTTTCTCCCAATTTGGTTGCCAATTAAACCCTCTATTTAAATTCCCCACCCCCACGAGTCCGCCGCCCATCCTCCGGGAGCGAGACACACCTTCCTGGCCGATTGTTCCCGCCTCTTCCGAGACGGAAATTCTTCCACGGACGCCTTTACCTTCTCCTCGACGGACTCGTGCCGGCTCTCCCTCCCCCCTCCCCCGGAGGCGGACAGCCAAATGCCGCCTCCGATCGGGGCTGACGACCAGGGCCGGTCTGGTAGAGACGCGGGTTTCGAACCGCCACCCTTTACTATTTAATTTAATTTAATTTGGCTTTTACAGTGAAGAATAGGTTGTGTAAATCAGAAATATGAATTCCTATTTAAAATGGTCATGATTTCCAGCTCTGGAGCAACAGAATGTGAAACCTGTCTGAATACTTTCTAAACCACTGCATGTCTCTGCAAAAGAGAAATCTTCTAAATAAATAAGTTGAATTGAGCCAAATAATGCCTGTTGCTGGTTTTATTTTTGCATTTGGGAAACACTGGGATAATTTTCAGACAGCTGTACATTAGTAGCGCACAGATATGCTTACGATAGATTTAGCTGCTTACCGAAACACACTGCGATCAGTTTCATAAATGCCGATTGTGAAAGGGAGGGAAATGGTCACGCAATCCCCCGCGGACAGGGCCGATGTATCTGTTGGTGACGGACCGGGAGTTAAGGAGCTTTGTTAATGAATATATCTGGGCAGGCGTCCAATGAACAAGGCTTAAAAAGCTGAAGAGGATTTTTATTGGCTACCACGCTGGCAGCTTGCTCGTCGCGTCTGTCTGTTTGACGCGCTCTTCACTGACACAGCAACAAATGCATCACAACGTACGAACAAAGTTTATACCAGAGGAGCAAAACCCAACGTCAATCGCTTGTTAATTGACATAAAAATGGCAAAAAAGGTTATTCAATTATTAGTTACAATTATTAATATAAATACTGTATATACTATTGTAATTAACTTTCCTGCCGAAAGCTTGGCTCTCTATTGGAAGTTTTACACACAAAGTAATGGACTTTCATAGTGTTTGGGGGAGTAAGCAGGTTTTCATAACATTACAGCCATAGTTGAGTTGAATATCAAACTTAATTTAAATGCAAAATAAATTAAAAATATATTTTTTAACATACTGTAAATCTCCTTGGTATAAATGATCAACCATCATATGATTGAGGTTTTTACATTCCCAAAAGGGATTAACAAAGTGAACTAACAAATATTTTTTAAGATAAGTGGGGTCAGTAGAACAAGAGGCCACAGGTGGAAATTAGTTAAAGGCAAATTCCGCACGGATATTAGGACATTTTTCTTTACAGAGTTGTCAATGCCTGGAACAGCTTGCCAGGTTGGGTAGTAGAGGCAGAAACACTTGGGCTATTCAAGTCCAGGCTAGATGTAGTACTAGATACTCTTTAGATTAGGACATGACAAGCCTAGATGGGCTGAATGACCAGTTCTCGTCATTATGCATTCTTATGCATCTATGGGGTTATTCAGTGTAAACGCAACGTGCTTTGCACTTAACCTTGACAGATGGGATTGAAGCATGTCACGGTTGTCTTACAGTGTGAGTTCTGTTGGTGCTGAAACTAATGAGAAAAATGCATCCATTCACATACAGTGCCTCCAAAACAGACTTAAACTGTTCCAATGACCTTCAGAAAATGTTTCATTCTGCTTTAGCAACTGCTACAGGAACATTTTAAGGAGTTGTTGTCGACCTCTTCGACACGTTGGAAGATTATCAGCTCGTAAAGACTTGCACAAGACCCACTGATTCATACATCGTTTTTTAAATTACTTTACAAAAAGGTGGCTTCAGGTGCGCGTTACCGCTCGTTACTGACGGGAGACAGGCCCCATTATGGGCAGAGCAACCGTGTGCTGTCAGTCACTGCCTTTACGAACCAATCAAATGACTCGGCTCTCCACAGCAAAACACTACGCGTGGATCAAATCAGCGTGTCACAGAAACTGCACGTTTTAATACATCGTTTACAAAGAAAACAGGGGAAGTGAGGAACGCCGTTTCACGCCAAGCCCCCGATCACAGGGCCTGGCACAATGAGGAGAACGGCGTCCCCCAAGGGCCCGCCCCCGGTCCGATGCCGTTTGATATGCTTTGTGTAGTACGCACGAAACATTATCCTGGATGGCTGACAGAGGCGCTCTACAGAAGCCACCCCTCCCCACCCACCAGGAATGATGTCACTGGAATCAACTCACAACAGCGGCTCAGAGCTGCTTTAGTACCAGTGACATCATCAGTGACATCATCGCCAGTGTGGGGGTTGGGGGGTCTGGACTAACTGCACTTAGGAATCCTCTTTGGAAATGTTTCACACATATTATACAACAGGTCAAAATGATGCATTTTGGTGACCCCCTCCGTTCGGCGTGTTGGTGGTCGGCGCTCGGCGCTACGGGTTGTCTTTGGCGGGCTCCTCGGATCCGGCCGTCTGGGCCTCTGGCTGCTCCCTCAGCCATCTCTGGTGCCGCAGTGTCCTCGGGTTCACGAACTTCACCACGGACATGGGGACACGCACGGTGTCCATGCCGTTCACCTAGGAAACAGAGCCCAGCAAATGAGACGACAGCCCCATCACTTCTTTAATCAATAAATCAATCAATCAATCAAGTTTATTTATATAGCACAGTTTCGTACAAATAAATGCAATTCAAAGTGCTTTACAACACTAAACAAGAACAGTGCATAGATAAAAGAGAAAATGCAGTAAGATAACAGACAATGAATTAAAAATATTTATAGACAATAAAAGAGGTTAAAGAATCAATTTAGAAGAAATCAAACAAAATAAAATAAAATAAAATTCAATTAAGAAGTAATGGTAGTTCGGTTCCCCGTCCCGCCAGAGTCAGCTCTGGCCGGGAGTGCCACTAGGGGGCGGTGATTGGCTGTCCGCCCCAGTGAGGGGGGAGGGAAGCAGACACAGTTCGCTGCGCACAGGAGTGGTTCTGGGGTGCCGGAATTACAGTCGACGGCACGTCGAGCGCTGTCTCGGAGGAGGCAGCGCTACGCCCTTGTCACTGCCAGTCACAGGACTACGGCAGCGAACTATAGGGGTAAGGGGGATTTAACTAAGCACACGGGTAATTGGCTACCAAATTGGGAGAAAACAGGGTAAAATCGGAAGATAAAATAAAATAAAAATAAGTAATGGTAGCGCAATAGAGTTAAAAGTAGGACTCAGACCTGGTAAGTGGCCCTTATTATCAATTTAAGATAAATACAACTGACTGGCCTTAAATAAAAATACAGTAAAACGCAGTACAAATGTGATTGTTCCAGTCAAAGACCCGTGAAAAGAGCAGAGTTTTCAGTCCAGATTTAAATGACAAATAGTAGGAGCATGTCTGAGGTCATAAGGTAGTTGGTTCCAGCTATGGGTAGCGTAAAAACTAAAGGCTGCCATTTTCTGTTTTGACTTTAGGCACAATGAGCTGATCCGAACCCAGAGATCTAAGTGATCTGTTCGTTTCATACGGCCTGAGCATTTCACAAGATGTATTTTGGTCCTAAGCCGTTGAGTGATTTATAAACTATTAGCATCACTTTGAAATCTATTCTATAGCGGACTGGGAGCCAGTGTAACGATTTAAGGATTGGAGTGATGTGTGCACTTCTTTTAGGCCTTGTAAGAAGCCTGGCAGCAGCATTTTGAATGAGTAACGTAATTTTCACAAATAAGCGGTTGACGTGGAGTCATCGGCGTTATGGGGACGATTCGCAACTCGCACAGGGTGAGCGAATAAAACATCAACGCGTCGATCGAACGGGTCACAGACTGAATGGCAGCGGTGACATGAACGCGTTTCAGCGCATGGTGAGGGCGTTTTTGGAGAACCTACCGTGACCTCACACCAGTACTCTCCCCAGCGCGTGATTGGTTCGTCGGGAAGTGTGAGGGCGTGAGGTGAGACAACCACTCCCAGCTGGTGGGGAAACACAAAAGAGAGAGAGAGTGTGATGTCACAGAAGAGAGAGTGTGATGTCACAACTGTGTCATGTTGGCCAGGCAACACAGAAGAGAGAGTGTGATGTCACAACTGTGCCATGTTGGCCAGGCCAGAATGACTACGTTACCACACACTGCTTAGATCGAGCTTCATCCGTTACTGGATATTTCATTGAGGGCGCATAAAACCTATAATCTGGCTTCTTGAATGACGTGTACGAATCATTACCTTTACGACTGGGGAAAGATCCTTCCAAAGCGCTGCCATCATGCCCGTACAGACACAAAGACGCCTTCTTACCTTTACGAGGAACTGACGACACACGATTTCCTTAGTCAGCTCGTAGCGCACGTTGTTCTTCATTCCCACTTCCAGCTTACAGCGCTTCAGGTACCCCACTGTCTGCAGAAACACACGCACACAGGGTCTTAGGGGGCGCCCATGAGAAGACAGCAGATAAAAGAACAATAGGAGACACGTGAGAGCTGGTGTAGCGGAGCGCTGAGACGTGAGTTAAGCACGTGAGTGTCCGCTTCAGAATGTGACTTCACCCCTTGGGAAGCGATAAGAGCATGATTAGTACCTCCCGCGTGGTCCAGTGGTTCAATCCCACCGGCCACGCCAGAGTCGGCTCTGGCCGGGAGTGCCACCGGGCACGGCGATTGGCTGTCCGCCCCAGGGAGGGGGGAGGGAAGCCGACAGGGCGTTCGCTGTGCTCAGGAGTGGCTCTGCAGTACCAGGTTGTGGTCTACGGCATGGCGGGTGCCGTCTCGGAGGAGACGATACTTCGCCCTCGTTACTACCGGTCGCAGGGCTACGGCAGCAAACTCACATTACGAGGGGGATTGACTTGAAAAACAGCGGGTGTGATTGGCTACCAAATTTGGAGAAAAACAGAAACAAATTATAATTGAGAGTATGATTCGTTCCCAGAGCTGGGCACTTGGGTCTTTAGCGCAGCGGGCTAATCGTGTCTCTTGTTGTGTTGGGGGGCCTTGGTTAAGAACTCCTGCAGGTAGAAGCAACTCCGTTACACTAGCTTGTGGTGTTTCTGTGCACCCATCCCACCAAATCAACAGAAAGGCAATCCAGACACCCACCCCCAAATGATAACACCTCAGAAAACACAGAGGCTCCCCAGGAGACAAAGCGACCCTGTTCTCACCAGCTCTGCGGTGCGCGTCTGAACCCTGTCCTCTGCCTTCCCCTCCACGAGTTGCTGTGAAGGAAAGCGGGACGGTTATCCACCTGAGCTCACACGGAGAGGAAGGGGGAGTGATGACAGAGTGATGACGCAGTGATGACGCAGTGATGACACAGCGATGACACAGCGATGACGTGACAGAGGCAGGCAGGCGCGCTTCACCTTTCTCTCCTCCAGGAACATCTCCTTGTTTTCGGGCGAGGGGTACACGGCGAGGCCCTCGGGGAGGAGCTTGTTGCGGCCCACGGATTTCTTCACCATGACGGTGTCTCCTCGCCCGCCCAGCTCTGAAACCGGCCGCAACCGACCAGCCGGAACATCACGTTACGTTCATTCGTTCGTTCGTAACGTTACAAAGTGCCAGAAACGTGGCGTGAAAAAAATTATATAAAAAAAAAAATTCAATTAGAAGATTACAAATTCTAACCTTTTCCTTCCCGGTGTTACAGTTATGGTATGCAGCTGCCTGCAATGATGTCTATCGCTGTATTACTGCACTGATCTCTTGCGCAAACTATGACTGTTCATACCATGTATCAATGCACATCTTGTAAGTCGCAGTGGATAAGAGAGTCTGCTAAATGCTTAAATCGTAAATGGGCAAACAGAGCAGACAGTGGCCCTATAGACATTAAGTACAGAACGGATATAACCTATACACTATATAGGTGAATGAAACCATTTACAATGTTCTTAGTACTAATTAAAATTACAGCAAATAAATAGCATTGTTAAGATCTAAACTTAAAATGAATAAAGTGCTGTAATTGTAGCTGTAAACTTGAGTTCAAAGCTGCTTTGAATTGGAGTGGTCAAAGACCTTAGGTGTTAAGAACATTAAAAACTGCGTTGCACACAGCTAAGATATGTCCCTCCATAACTTCATAGATGTCACCGGTCTGGTAGCTTGTAATGCACCGAGCGGGTAACTATGCAGGTAACTATGCAGGTAACTATGCGTAGGTGTCATTTCAGAAGATGAAAGAAACACGGAAGTCCGACTGGTCCAATCACAAGCCAGATAACGTGCTCAAATCCCGCCACTCGTTCTGGGACTCACTGGGAACGGTCTGAGTGAGGATGAGCTCCATCTTCTCCTTTGGCGCGTGCTTGGTGTCCTCCAACAGTCTGTAGACCCGATGCCGGCGGGGGTGGAGCCGGGGCGGCCTCCCTTCCTTCGACAGCGGTACCTGCCACCATCGTTCAACTACGACCGTGTTCTGCGCGTAAAGAGAGGAGACATGACACGCCTGTATCTTCCTGCACACAACCAGCTACAAGAGAGAGAAAGGTCCGGTGCGGAACACCGACTTTACATTTCAAGGCGGGGGGTAGCTAATAATTAATGTAACGGACGCAATTAGCTTGATTGCCGAAATAGTGTGCGGCAGGGTACTGTAATGGTTAGCGAATTGGACTTGTAACTCAGAGGCTGCTGGTTCAATTCCCAGGTGAAGCACTGCCGTTGTACCCTTGAGCAAGGTACTTAACCTGAATTGCCTCACTAAAAAAATTATGCTGTATAAATGGATTGTATGTACAGAAATGTAAACTGTGTTAGTCTCTCTTTATAAGAGCGTCTGCTAAATGCCGAAAATGTAAATGTAAATAAATACAGCGGAGAGTAGTTCGTGAGCAAGAAACGATAATGCACCATGCAACTGCACTACGTTTTCATAACAAATACAGGGCTGGCCAAAACATCGGCCCTGGACCACACCAGTACATGCTCCTACATGCAATTACTGGAAACGTCTTAAGTGCTTCTATGGTGACGTTTACGTTCAACCAAGGAGGTCCATGCTCTGGGTTAAACAAGCTGCCTTGGGAGCTAGCTAGCCAGTTGTAAGACAGCGGGAGACACGGGAGACAATCTATTATTTCTGCGTGAATTCTCAATGCAAACGATAGGTAATTCGCGCATTTCATGACTAATGTTTCACAGCTAGCCAAAAGGCTTACCTTGCATGCAGTTTGTGAGAAGTTTCGAATAGGGAACACGGTCACTTTGCTAAACTCCCGGACCAAACCTTCAAGGGCATACCGGCTCCAGCACCACATGGTTAGCGAGACAACAAAACAACCGCTACTTTTAAACGCACAATAAATGTCCAAACACTGAATACGTGTTCAGTAACTTGTGGCTATCATGATTTCGTTACTCTGTAGCGGTTTAGTGTGTGCATTATTGTCAGCGTGCAAGCAGAGGGACCGATAAAGCATGATAGCGCGCCGCCGTTTGAGGAAGGACCCCAGCGAGCAGGCGTCCACGGAGAAGCCTGATATTTTAACTGGTACTACAGTCAGCTGTATAACACGAGCACGATACTGCATGAACATAACTATAATACCATGAATCTACACAGATTACAACTGAAGTGTATTTGGCTCTGCATATCGATTACATATCTACTATCTAATCAGAGCTTGATTAATCTGTATAAAAAGGTAACCTGCAAAAAGGATTCAGTAAAGAACTTGAGTGATTGAACAATTTTGGGATATAAAATAAGAACACAACAACAACAATGGGACTCACCAGTCACTTTTACATTCCTAAAGTTATAAAATATTACATTTCCATTAGGCTGACATATGAACAGTGGATTTGATGCTTAAAAGATTGGAGACATGGTGAAAACGTGTGATTGTTTAATATAACCTATTTGGAGAAAACTGTAGTTCTTTAAATCGTTTTGATTTTTTCAAGGCAGCCTCATTTTTCTTTCGGTACGTCATAGACCCAATCTTAAATTCCTCGCACAGCAATTAACCGTTAAAGCAAACGAATAAAAAGCTTAAACTGGTTTAAAGCTTAATCTGGTTCCTCCCAAGGTTTCTCCCTACCAAGGGAGTTTTTCCTTGCCCCTGTTGCCTTTAGGCTTGCTTTTGGGGGAGTCTGGGCCTGGGTTCCCCCTCTGTTAAGCCTTTTGTGACAATTATATTGTGAAAAGCGCTATACAAATAAATTTGATTTGATTTGATTTGATTTAAACCACGCGGAAACTACTTGAGAAAGAGTGCCTGTGAAACAGTAAACATGCAATGTTGCAACGTAAAGAGGTGAAAGACACCAGGAGAAACCAGGGCCCCGCCTCCACCGCGCGGTTATTGGCCCTCAGGTCCCTGGGTGGAGACCGCGACAGCCTCAGAATTAGCCATTCGCGAGCTATCGACAGCTATCCTTGAAATGTTTTGCGACTGGTTTTATGGCAGCATGTCTCCCCCTATGGGCAGTTTTTCATAACTGCAACTCTTAAGGACAGCCGATCAGACAGCTCAAAGACTTTGAGTGCCACGTGACAAGTAGGCTAACATCTCATACGAACACAGTAACACGTCTGCAGATGCATCATCAGCAATAAAAAGTGTCCAGAAAATGTGTTAATATGGCCGTGTCAAACTCTACCGCCAACACACAGCGAGGTCCAGAATTATTGGCGCTCTTGACAAAAGCTTCGCACAGGAGTGGCTCTGTAGTACCGGAGTACGGTCGACAGCCTGGCGAGTGCCGTTTCGGAGGAGACGATACTTCGCCTTTGTCACAACTGGTCACAGGGGTACGGCAGCGAACTCACACGGGGGGGGTTGACATGAAAAACAGAGGGTGTAATTGGCCACTAAATTGGGATAAAATATAATAAAATCAGAAACAAAATAAAATAAAATAAAAATCCTTGCCAGGGGAGGCTGCACCAAGTACTAAAGACAGGGGTGCCAATAATTGTGAAATCTTTTAGGGGGGGGAATTAAATGTATCATTTGAATTTAAAAAAATGTTTGGTCGATTCCATTGAATCATTCATAAAGTAAAATATTTTCCACGTGTTGGAAAATTATAATATAAAAATAATATATATAATTATAATATATCTCAATAATGGTATTTTTTCCCTTTTTCTGCTCATTTTCCATCAAGCCTGCCAATAATTCTGAACCTTTTCATTGTGTAGCTATGTGCTTTATCCAAATATGTATAAAAAACACATTCCTGAATGTAGGTGTATGTTAGTAGGGTGCGCATGTTCAAACGTACGCAGTACATTCTGAGATACGGGGCTGTGTCCTTGTGGGAACATGAGGGATGTGTGTCTGTATCATGAGCTCCAGCGCTCTGCTCTGGGATCCGGAGGCACAGCGAATGCCCTTGAGGGCCCGGCTTTCATCCAATCAAAGGGCAGAGCAGGGCCAGCCCCCCTGGAGCAGGAACAGCCTGTAGAGCCCCCCCACTCATTCTGTACAGCCCCCCACACACACACACTCATTCTGTAGAACCCCCACACACACACACACACTCATTCTGTAGAGCCCCCACACACACACACTCATTCTGTAGAGCCCCCCCACACACACTCATTCTGTAGAGCCCCCCCCCACACACATACTCATTCTGTAGAACCCCCCACACACACACACACACATACACACACAAACACGCACATGCACACACACACACACACACAAACACACACACACACACACACACACATATGCACACAAACACGTACACACACAAACATGCACACATAAACAATCACAAACACAAAAAAAACCACACATACACATAAACACACGCACACACCCACACAAACCCACACAAACTCACATAAACACACACACACACACACACCCACACACAAACCCACATAAACACACACACACACACACACACACACACCCACACAAACCCACATAAACACACACACACTCACACACACACACACACACACACACGTTCTCTGATCTGTGTGTGTTAGCACATAAACAGCTGAGACTGCCGATATCTTTGGGTTTTTTGTTTCGCTCATCACAGGCTATGCTCAGAGATTACAGATGAAATCCAATCTTCCACCCGCCATTTGACAGAATTAAACACAGATTGGGAGAGCGCCGTAGACGAAATGTGAACCGATGTGAATACTTCAGTTAATAGTGAATAATCATTGTATCACTACAGTGTTTACTTGCTTTGTAGACACACGTTTCAAGGAAGGCTTGCCTAAAGTTACAATGTGCCACGGCCCACCGGGTTTTAAACCTGCAAAGCTTCTGGATACAGGGCCGGTTCCCTATACACAACTCCATGCTGCGGGTCGAGTCAGTCATGGTGCAAAGACATCGTAGTACATTGTGGGAGATAAAACAGGGCCGATTCCCCGTGAGTGACCGGACAGTGAACCGTGGGGCTGCTGAGGCAACCGCAGTGCCGGTGTGAGTGGAGTCTCTCAGAACCGACATCTCACACAGACACAAGACAACACTTTATTGGTGCGTTATTACAGACGGTAGATGTCTATGGTGCTGAAGATGGCAACATTGGGAGCGAGAGAATGAGGAGAGAGAGAGAGAATGAGAGAGAGAGAGAGAGAGAGAGAGAGAGAGAGAGAGAGAGAGAGAGAGAGAGAGAGAGAGAGAGAGACAGAGACATAGAGAGAGAGAGAGAGAGAGAGAGAGAGAGAGAGAGAGAGAGAGACAGAGAGAGAGAGAGAGAGAGAGAGAGAGAGAGAGAGAGAGAGAGAGAGAGAGAGAGAGAGAGAGAGAGAGAGAGAGAGAGATTATAGTTTATTATCATTATAATAATGATAATCCACTGCAATCCCTGACCGTTGACCGCAATTTAAAGAGTTGGGTAATAACGTTTTGTTTTGGTATCGTAACACAATATTCAGATGCGCACAGGAAATGAGACGGGATCAAATCGTCAGCCAATACAAATATAGACTACATCCGCCGCTGTCCCTTTGCTATATTGAATGGTTATTCATTAAAACACATCAATCGCTTATTTATCGAAAACAGTTGTCGCAAAGACAATTTAGCCCCTACTGCCGAGGCTTGTAGGCTACAGCGCGAGTGTGTCCGTGGTACTATTAGAATGTCCTAGAACCAATGATAGCATTGAATAATCCGTTTTTTACAACAGCTATTATTGTTTATGTCACAGTTAAGTGTACACATTGCCAAACACAGATCTACGAGTTTGGGATTACGCTCTGAATTGATTTTTGTTGCCTCTGGGGTCTCACTTTTCAACAGCAGCCTACTCTAAGCAGCTCTAAACCAGAGTAACAAACACCATCTTCCAAGCAGAGCAGAGTTCCATTAACAAAAGAGGATTAGCACACACTCAAAGCACCACATTAAACTCTGAAGCCAAGTTATTGGCATCGCATCTCTTCCTGTTTACAATCTGTCGCTAACCCCTCTCTCCCCTCCATCCGATTCTAATATTAGGCACACTCACCATGTCAGTAAAACATACAGTCTGTCGTCTTTTATTCTATAATCTGTTGTACAGAATGACGAGGACCCCCATCCCGGGCAACACGAGTCAAATAACTTGGTCACGCAGGCATTAAGATCTGGCCCCGCCTAGTGGCCACAATCCAGAATCGGGTCTTACTTAAACCGCCCGACATAAGAAGTAATCGCAGCAAAAAGTTGCTACTTATTAATTTGTTTGCTGTAGTTGTTATTAATGGGGGTAATTAAGCGCTTTGAGCACATTTCTTACGTCACTGTGCTCCGTTATAATAAAGAAATAAACGAAATGCTCAATGGCATGTTAAAATGGCATCTTTTTGATTACTTGATAAAGAAAATCACACGTCAGCATCTGCAGAGAGAGAGAGTCACTCGTTATTAGTGCTCCACGTGCTGCTACTACTACTGTACTGTTACTGTTACTGTTATCCTATGGTATCGATGCCGAGAATATCATTGTGTCTCCCCATAATCCTGTACTATCGGATCACTTTTTGATTACTTTTGAAATTCAGGTAAATATTCCTATTAAATCGGAACCTAGATACTATTCCAGCCGCTCTATAAATTCATTGACGGCCTCAAAATGTATAAACATACTTCCCGAATCGTTAGTATCAAGTCAGGACCCAAATAGCTTTTTTGTCAATTGATCATCAAACAGATGCGGTAAATCATATTTTACGGAATACACTTGATGCTGTCGCACCCCTCAAGAGGAAAAAATGCAGTCAGAAGAAACTTGCACCCTGGTTTACTGACTATACCCGTGCCTTTAAACAAGTTTCCAGGAAATTAGAACGCAGATGGCGCTCTACCAATTTAAAGGTTTTTCGCTCTGCTTGGAAGGACAGCCTCACAGAATACAAGCACGCCCTTACTACAGCTAGGCCCATCGTACTTCTCAAAATTAATTGACCAGAATAAAAACAACCCAAGATTCCTATTTAACACGGTAGCTAAACTGACAAAAAATCAATCTTCAGATTGCATCAGTTATCCTTCTAACTATAATTCTAATGACTTCATGAACTCATTTACTGATAAGATTGAGACAATCAGAGAACAAATTATGAAAATGACTCCAATATCTAGCACTCCAACTTCTGAGATAGCACAGGGCTATCAGGAGCAGGGTTGCGTAGAGACCCTTGAGTTTTTCACTCCCTTGGATCTGGACAAATTTAGTAAACTGGTTATGTCCTCCAAATCATATACATGTCTGTTAGACCCCATACCAACAAAGCTTATTAAAGAGCTTTTGCCTGTGCTAGGCCAGCCCATGTTAGATATCATAAATACATCCCTATTATTGGGTT
The DNA here is from genome assembly GCA_029706075.1 of Aldrovandia affinis. NCBI lineage: Eukaryota > Metazoa > Chordata > Actinopteri > Notacanthiformes > Halosauridae > Aldrovandia > Aldrovandia affinis. The sequence continues at coordinate 1,013,050 of JAINUG010000294.1, read as the reverse complement.
GTGTACCTAAGTCTGTAAAAGTGGCAGTAATCAAGCCTCTTCTAAAGAAACCAAATCTTGATCTTGTTAATCTGAAGAACTATAGGCCCATTTCAAATCTTCCCTTTTTGTCAAAAATCTGTATGAAACACTACAATCAGGTTTTAGACCAAACCATAGCACTGAGACGGCACTTATTAAAGTTGTAAATGACATACTGTTAGCATTGGACACTGGTTGTGTTTCTATTCTAGTGCTCCTTGACATACAGTAAGTGCTGCTTTTGACACTATTGACCACCAAATTCTCCTTCACAGGCTAGAAAACCTGGTTGGTTTGCGTGGACGGGCACTCTCATGGTTTAAATCATACTTATCAGACAGGTTTCAATTTGTGCAATTAGATCAAGAGTTCTCTGACTACTCTCAGGTTAAATATGGTATTCCACAAGGCTCAGTGCTGGGACATTACTGTTCTCATTATAGTTGCTACCACTGGGTAATGTTATTCGTAAACATGGTGTGAATATCCATTGCTATGCAGATGATACACAGCTGTACATATCAATGAAACCAGGTGATATACTTCAACTCACTCAATTAGAGGCTTGTATCTCTGATATAAAGAATTGGATGACAGTACATTTCCTGATTTTAAATTCAGATAAAACAGAGATGATGGTTTTGGGCCCCAGAAAATTAAGGAACAAGTGGATCTGCAGTTAAATGCAGGTGATTGCATAGTTGCATCAAGTCTAATGGTTAAGAACCGTGGTTTTATTATTGATCAGGACCTTACATTTGACACTCATATTAAAAACACTTCCAGAGTAGCTTTCTTTCACCTAAAAACATAGCTAAAATTCAGCACATTCTGTCATTAGAGGATGCAAAAACCTTGATGCATGCTTTTGTCGCATCGAGGCTAGACTATTGTAATGCCTTATTATCCGGCTCCTCTAGTAGCTCTCTAAAGAGTCTTCAACTAGTACAGAATACAGCGGCATGTATTTAGACTAAATCCAAGAAGTATGAGCACATTACTCCAGTGTTAGCATCACTACATTGGGTTCCTGTTGAATATCGGGCTGATTATATAGTACTGTTGCTAACTTTTAAAGCAGTGAACGGACTGGCACCTATATATCTGACCGAAATGATTGCCCCTTATAAGCTGACACGACTGCTTCATTCACAAGAAGCCGGCCATCTATTACTCCCTAGAATTTTGAAAAGCATAGCTGGTGGTAGAGCCTTCTCTTTTAGAGCTCCTCTGTTGTGGAACGGTTTACCAAGGCATGTTAGGGATTCGGACACAGTTTCAATTTTTAAGTCTAGATAAAAAACATATATTTTCAACCTAGCCTACTGCCAAACACAGTCTAGGTGGAGAGATGGAGAAGGCTGTGCCCTAGTGTCTTATGCAGTGAGAAACTTTCCATACTTTATCCTTGATTGGGTGTGGATGGTTTGGAACTCTCTCGGCTGTGTGAATTCTCTGTCCCTCTCCTAATAGGTATGCTGCCATAGCTTACACCTGTTGGGGCTATCTGTATATTTCCTATGCTTGTGCTCCCTCCTCTTACATAATGCTACTGGCTATAGCACTGCTTTTTTTCGGACTGCATGTTCTCTTCTCTGCCTCGGCCTCTGCCCCCGAGCCCTAGATCCTATGAGAAGTGTGAGCTGCCCCCATCAACCCTCACCCCCACGCCAACTCCAGCTCCGGGATCTGGACCTCCTTCACGTGGTTTAGCCCCCCCCACCCCCGCTGACTACCTAACTCAGGAGGGGCAAAGTCTTTCAGCCCTGAGTCACCTTGGACTGACCATGATATGGTCTTTTTTGGACACACCCTGTGCCGGCAAGAAGAGGATGGGCTCCCCCCCTTTTGGTCTGGTTCCTCCCAAGGTTTCTCCCTACCAAGGGAGTTTTTCCTTGCCACTGTTGCCTTTAGGCTTGCTTTTGGGGGGGGTCTAGGCCTGGGTTCCCCCTCTGTTAAGCGTTTTGTGACAATTCAATTGTGAAAAGCGGTATACACATAAATTTGACTTGATTTGTTACCACTCCTCCTTTATTATATGTCTGCTTATATGTGTTCTATATATTATATAGTGTGCTATTTCATACACGTATGACAAAGGCTACTTTGTACAAAGGCCTATTTTGACCACAAGGGGGCACTATCCGTGCGCGAAACACAACATGCACGTGAATAAAACATTTAAAAAATATATATAAATATTTTAAAAAGCTCTGCATTCTAGCTCTGCCCGCGGATTTGATTTACGCATATGACATCTTTGTTAGCAGCGGAAATCAAGGGCCACTGCGTTCAACAGATAATACAAAACGAGACCGCGCTCCAGACAGGCCCATGTAGCTAAGGGATTGGGAGGTAATCCAGATGGGTTTAAATCCCGGGGTTGTACACGTGATTATCACTTTTTTTTCTGGGTTATACTGGGCTGTGGAAGAGGGGGAAAACATTTGCCTTTTTTCCACGGCTGTAACCCGCGTCTGTGTGGGCGAGACGCCCGGGCAGGGAAACGGCTGTGGCCCACAGACGCCTCCCGACTGCCCGCCATTCCTCAATTAAAATAACAAGATAAACCCCCGGCTTTGTGTCGTCGTTTCTCTTATTTAATACGCCATAGCAGTGTGTGAACGAGCCGGCGAGCGCTGATGGGGTCGCGCGGCCAAAGTTTGGCGCGTGGCAGTAGCCTGCTGTCCATCTCCCGCCCAAACCAATGGGGATTATTTTTAAACTAATTATATCTGCAAAGTAAGCTATTTGGCAAAGGTGTCAGCTGGTAGGCTACTGCCGGCGCCCTTCAGCTTTACGAAGCAATAAAATATTACTCATCTTCCTGGTCGAATGGTAGGAGTTGGAAGAGAGACGCACTTTTAATGTTGAGATGGATTTTTGCGGCTTGATTCAATTGGTTTTTGTTGTGCGGCTGCCATCTTCCAAATGTAATAAAGTAAGCGCGTCCAATGCAGCAGTCGCACGGCCTCGCCGTCGCCTCTTGATGACGGGATATTGTTCGCGTTCATTTCTCAATTTATGAGCGGCTGCTCGGCTCCCCTAAGCGCTAGGTAAAAAAGAATACAATCAAAAAACCTCGCATGACGTGAAACTCAATATTACTTTTTGTTCTGCACATGTCCCGCAAATGCACAAATATTAGGGCTTCATTCCAGCTCAGTTGAAATACAAGGCTAAAGGCGAGGGTGGTAAAGCGCCACTCTCTAATACCACGAACGCGCGACTTATGGGGGTAGGTTTTCTTCCTGTTAAACGGACCTTAAAATTTTCAGAGAAAGTCAATCGGACTGCAACTGAATAGACGGTCTCCGGCCAGAAATGTGTGATTACGGGAGCTTGTTCTGAAAAGAGAGAGCACGCAAACGCACAGAGACAGTGAGGCGTCAGTGGCGATTTTAGACCCCCCTGTCTTTCATCTCAGCCCCCCTGACAATGTTGGGGAATGTAACAGTAAATTAATGTAAAAATGTACGCTTGTGCTTTGCATGTGTGGGCCTACAACTCACATTCTCATTGAGGGCTGAGCCCCCCCTAAAGGTCAAATCCTAGAATCACCCCAGATAGGCGTGTTATTGATCCTAAACGTAAAAGAGTTTATTTCACACATTGTAGCAGCAAAACAGAACACGACGTCATGTCATGTTTCATAAAGAGGCACATTTCCGTTAACCCGCGACTAAGTAGGTAGGACAATTTGAGTCAATAAATGATCAAAGTAACCTAATGATACAAAATGGCATGGTGATTTTCAAACTGACCGATTCTCACATTGTGGGTTTGTAATCACTTCCCTTTCAAAGTGCAGTGTTGGGTTTTTTTCCCAGTCCCAAAGTATTCATGTCTCTGTGAATTAAACATGCATATTGCGGTATGACAATCGCCTCGCTTTGATGAACATTCCGAACACACACACACACACACACACACACACGCATATTTAGTAATAGGCTATTGAAAGGCATCAAGTTGTCCCAAAATAACGGTGCTTTTGGAACGGACCGGTTTCATGCAAAACCGGGGTGTACAGGCGAAAAAAGATGAGACCATCATTTATTTCGCGGACGGGGGTAAGGAAAATAATTTGCGCCCGCGTTCCACAGCGCACGCTGTGAAAACTGTTCTCCTATTGTTAGTTTTTGTTTTTTTACATTTACTTTTTGGCGACCCCACCATTACCCTTTGGCGACCCATAGTTTGAGAACCGCTGGTGTAGGCCTACATTCCCTTCTGGACCAGTGTATGTGGCCTCCTGTTTTCATCAGCGAATCTGTCCAATGATTATACAGTCATCCATGAACTTATCCACTTGTTTGAGCCACGATAATGTGGAAGTTACAGGATTAGTTAGCAGGAAGAGATAGAAAGCGAACCGCGGTGGTTTGGAGCAAAATCCACTATATCCGGATTAACTTCAAACTAAGTCTCCACAGTGCCACTGAATCGATAAATGGTTGCCTCACGACCGCAAGTTAATACATTACATTACATTACAGGCATTTGGCAGACGCTCTTATCCAGAGCGACGTACAACAAAGTGTTAACCGTAGTCAAGAACAGTTTAGCTGAAAGCCACCCTAGTGGGAAGTACAGTTCCTAGGTGCTAGGAGCAACCACATAGTTAAACTAGGACCCTGTAGGTAAATCTGTAGCCACAATTCAAAGGTAGTAATAAAACAATCAGTGCGGAAAATAATGCCTAAGCCTAATACAATACATAAACAAGTAGACATGTGTAATACTAAGCAACTACGTCCCTAAATTAACAAAAACCGGACTACGGGGAGAGGTGCACCCTGAAGAGGTGAGTCTAATAAAACTTATAATTAATAAATAATTTAATTGAAGACGAACGAGCAAGAACAAGCAACGTATACCCGTTACCGCAAGTCATTCAGGGTTGCCAGACCGGGATGAGGTATAAATATGTGGGAGTCAATGATAGATGGGTGGATGCTCCAGACAGTTGCATGCTGGGGGATTTTTAGATTTTTTTGGTGGGGAATAAACAAGACAGACAGACCAGAAATCTGTCAACACTGGCGTCATTGAAAATCACTGATACGTTGCATTGCTGCGAAAGTGGCAACCATTAAACTTACATCGCTGTTGGGAAACAGGTAGCACCAATATGGACTGACCTTCACTTAGGTTTAAATGTTCAGTCACATCCAACGGTCGAATTCTGAAAAGGCCAACGGGTAGAACATTGCCTGACAAAGGGTAAGCGAAAGTGTCACTGACTATTTGCATCAAGCCAGAAAGACTCATTACCACTGGTTTGTGTTTTAACGCCATTCAATTTTACGGCCGCGATCGCATCATGTTCTCTCCGAAGATGAGAAAACTCTCGATTGATTCTGCGCAGAGGTCTTTGTCACACGCCGTGTGACACAACCCAGGAGCGGAACAGAACAGAACAGCAGGACACAGGGATTGTCGTTATTGGTCTGCGGGCGGACCGTGGTTTTATTTTGTTATCCCTCAGCGGGAGAGACCAGGTGAGAGAAAGAGAGAGAGCATGCACATGTACAAATGAACTTAAACCTGCGGCCGTCGCCCTCACGGGCTCGGGACACAAAACAATAAACCAAAATGACGAATTAAATCAAAACCACCTTTCGGCACAACCGTAAACAGTGACGTGTTCACTCTCAAGACTTTTCGGTCGCTTTCGGGAATTCTTCTCCTCTCGCTCTCTCGGACTTTTCACTCCCAGGTCCCGGTCCCGTACTAAGAGAGCAGGGCAGTTTTAATCAGACAGGTACAATTAGGTGATGCGGCACAGCTGTGTGCCCCAGCCAGGGTTTCCGTTATCCGGTAATTACCGGTTTTTTAACCGGGAAAATCTGTTGAAGTCCGACATACTAAAATCTCTCCGGTCATAATGTCCGGTGAAAATAATTCCCTCTAAGCACAATGCGAAAACGCGTAAGAAGTAAAATTATATGAGCCAGCAATAGGTTTTATAAATTTGTTTTTTTCAAAGAGTTCTATTTTATTTATTATTCTATTTTAAATTTATCTGAGAAAAGGTCTGTAGCGAACGGAAATGATTTGATTTCAAGTCAGCACGCCGTAATTAAAATGTTATGAGCCAGATAGGCCTACATGTAACTTTTTGTTTGTTTGCAAATAGTTTTTATTCAGTTTTATTTTATCTGAGAATATGTAGGCCTAATGCTGAAGGAAGCTGAACGAACGTAGGCCAGCGTAATATTTTTTTATTTATTTTTAAAATAGCTTATGCAAGTCTATTGACGGGATTTATTTGGAATATAATGTATAAGCAAAAGTAGCCTACTTTTCAATAAAAAATATTATAAATGTACATGCCTTGATGATGTCATTCTTTATATAGCCTGCCTATCAATTGTTTTTAAGCTCAATAAACACAGATAATATTTGAGCGGAATTTCTCCCATTTGTCCGGGACATTGAAATCTTCCAGGACACGTGGACCGGCACCAATTTGTTCTAACGGAAACCCTGGCCCCAGCTGCCCTACCAGTAGGCGTGGTCGTTAACCACCTTGATTCCCCCGCCTAGACCGACGCCTTCCACAACCTTTGATTGAATCAAAATCTGTTGATTCATTGACTCTCAGACTCCCCTTTGCTATGGCAGATACATATTTGGTATACACAATATCGAGACACATTGTGTCTTTTTTAAAACCTCCCTTCAGAACAGTTTCCGTCGGATATGTACTGCCTTGAAACACCCAGAACATGCTCTTTTGCAAAAGTGTTAACAGCTCAATCGGGACGCATGTTTTAATGGTGAAAACCCTCACAGTCCAGCACTGACCGCCTGCAAGGGGGAAGAGAGAGGGGACGCAATGCCATGTTCTGAAGTCCATATATAAAAACAGTTTATGTCCTGTAACATTATACAAGAGTGTACATATTAAATAATAATAATAACAATAATAATAGTAAATAAATACATGAATGAATTGGGAAAAAAAGAAAACATTGAGAAACCAACACCCAGTTCATAACCCCTGTGGTGACACAGTGGTGGTGACACAGTCATGGTGACACAGTGGTGGTGACACAGTTGTGGTGACACAGTGGTGGTGACACAGTTGTGGTGACACAGCTTGGCGGTAACGGGGCTTTCTCAGTAGTTTGTGTCGCGCGGTCAGGTGTGCAGAAGGTGATGACGTCTGTCCTTCGCCAGCCTCAGTCAGGAGAGCCCAGGGCCCCCCTCTTCCCCGCTGACGCTCGAGACTCCTCCCTGCCGCACGCCTGCCACGCACACTCAGCGCCCCGACGCCCCCGACCCGGCTCTCAGATGAGCTTCATGGTGAACCTCGGCGTTTCCACGCGGGCCCCGCCCTGCCCGCCGTGCCGCCCGGCGCTCGCCGACGGGCGCGGCACGAAGTCGATGGTGGCCGTGTGCTTGATGTGGCCCTTGCCGCGGCTCCAGAAGAACATGAAGACGAAGCAGACGACCACCGAGCTCAGGAACGACACGAAGCCCATCGTCACGGCGATGACCAGGGTCTTGGCGTCGAAGGGGAAGGGGCCACGCCCGTGGGCGGAGCCGTTGGTGGCAGGAGGGTCCGAGGGCGGGGCCCAGTCGCCCGAGGGCGGGAAGAAGGGGCCGGAGGAGGAGCGATCGCGCCCGGACGCCGAGGAGAAGCCGCGCACGTGCAGACCGACCGAGAAGCTCTCGTTGCCGGCGGCGTTGGACGCCACGCACAGGTAGGTGCCGCTGTCCCGCGCCTGGGCGTAGCGCACCTCCAGCGTCCCGTTGGGCAGCGCCCGGATCCGGCCCGCGGGCGACACGGGGTCCAGGCGCGGCGTGAGCCAGGAGATGGCGGGAGCGGGGTCTCCGTCCGCCCTGCAGGAGAACAGCACCGTGTGGCCCTCGTCCACCCGCACCTCCTGGGGCTTGCGGTTGAGGACGCGCGCCGGCCGGCAGGTGAACAGGCCCGGCAGCTCGGCCTCCGAGAAGCCCCGGAACCCGCGGCCCCGCGCCCCGGCGGGCGCCGAGCAGACCGGCGGGCGCCCGTCGAAGTCCAGCCGCAGCCGCCGACGCACCGCCCACAGCAGCCGGCAGTCGCAGGCCAGCGGGTTCCCGTCCAGCCGCAGCGTCTCCAGGGTCCCCACGGAGTGGAAGACGGCCTCCTCCAGCGTGGCCAGCCGATTGGACGACACGTTGAGCAGGCGGAGCCGGGCCAGGCCGCGGAAGGCCCCCGGCTCGATGCGCAGCAGCCCGGCTCCCACCAGGTGGAGCTCTTGCAGCCGGAGCAGGTCGGCCAGCAGGTGGGCCCGCACCGCGCAGATGGGGTTGTGCGACAGGTCTAGGTAGCGCAGGTACACCAGGTGGCGGACGGCGGCGTAGGGCACGGCGCTGAGGCTGCAGCCGGCGATGGTGAGGAGGACAGGTTGAGGCCCAGCAGGCTGTTGGGAGCCAGCGTGTCCAGACCGGGGCTCTGGGAGATGGCCAGGTCCCGGAGGCGGCCGAGCCGGCGGAACGAGTCGTCGGGCAGCGCGCCCAGGCGGAGCCGGCGGAAGCGCAGCCGCGTCAGGGCCTGCAGGTGGGACAGCGCCTCTGTGGGGACGGAGGTCAGGTTGCAGCGCTCCAGGCTCAGCTCCCGCAGGGCGAGCAGGCCGGCGAAGGCCCGCGGCGAGACGAACACCAGGTGGTTGTCGCCCGCCTCCAGCCGCTGCAGGGCGCCCAGCTCGCAGAACGTGCGGTCCAGGAAGAGCAGGATCTCGTTGTGGGCCACGTCCAGCAGGCGCAGCGAGGGCAGGCCGGCGAAGGCGCCCGGCGGGACCATCTTGAGGCGGTTGCCGCGGAGGCGGAGGGCGAGGAGCGCATGCAGGCCCTGGAAGGCCTCCGCCTCCACCGCCGACAGGACGTTGTCGCTCAGGTCCAGCTCCCGGAGCTGGGCCAGGCCCGCGAACTGCCGGCGGCCCAGAGCCCGGAGCCGGTTCCGGGAGAGGTCCAGGAGCAGGGCGTCGGGGGGGAAGGTCTCGGGGACGGAGGGCAGGTGCCGGGACGAGCAGTTCACCTCCAGCCTCTCCTGATGGCACTCGCACCGCTGGGGGCAGGGCCAGGGGGAGGAGCTGGCGCCCGGGGCCACGCCCAGCCACAGCAGGAGGGCGCTCCACGCCCCCCACCGCACAACGGGCGCCACAAACATCTTGGGTCCTGCCTGGAGGGGGAGACAGGCATGGAATTAGACATTTTAGAGAAGGAGAGAGAGAGAAATATAAAGAAAGAGAGAGAAGAGAGGGAGAATCAGACCTAAAGAGATGGAAAAAGAGAGAGAGAGAGAGAGAGAGAGGGGAGACAGATAGGGAGAGAGATAAAGACAGATAGAAAGAGAGAAAGAGAGAGAGATAGGGGAGAGACAGATTGGGAGAGAGAGATAGAGAGAAAACATGTGACAAATGTAACCATGTGATGGAAAACTGCATTAATCCTGCATTTCATAAATTTGGCAAATTCTTGAGAACGTTTGAAAAGCTGCTGCTCCCTCCCTCCCTGGGGAAGAGGAGAGGAGCTGCATCATCCTGGCAGTGAGGCCCACAGCTGTCAGAGCCTGAGGAACAGAGGGTGCTCATATCAACCAGCCAAGTACACAGCAAGTGCTGCGAAACTTACAGACTGAAACTTGTGTTTTTCTTTTCCCTGAAACTATATGTATAAACTATATGTTGTATATATATATATATATATATATATAAAATAAAAATATATAAATATATACATACATATAAATATATATTTCTTTTTTTTCAAAGCTTTGGCAAAAATGGACTATTTTGTATTTTGTATGTCATTTTGATAAATTATTTTTTGACTTGAAAATAGATATGATAATAATGTAGTATTGAAAGAGTGAGAGATAGAAAGAGAGAGACATAGAACGAAAGAGAAAGAGGGAGAGATGTTGATGTTGAGAGGAACTTTGAGAGAGAACAAGAAAGCAAGAGAAAGAGAGGGAGAGAGAAATAGAGAAAGAGAGAACAAGAAAGAGAGAGAGAGAGCGAGAGAGAGAGAGATGTAGGGTTGGAAGGAGCTGGATGTGTTTCCGTGTTCTCGGGACATCCTTTCCCTGCTTTGCCCCGCCCCCCTGCCCGGTGACTCACCGAGTCACGTGACTGCGTATTCTCATAACCAGCGGCGTGCAGGCTCAGTCAGACTCTGTCTCTCAGCACCATGACCCTGACAACCGCCTGTGGAGGCAACAAAAAAGAACCCACAACATCATCGTTTCTGCATTTCATTATGGAAAAAAAGAATGCTGTTTTGGTTTGTTACAAAATTGGCTCAATAATTCCCTCCCTCTCCACCTAAGCTGATGTGTGGGTGAGAGTTCTGGCACAAAATGGCCGCCGTGCCTGACCCAGGTGGGTGCTACACAGTGGTGGTGGTTGAGGTGAGTTTCCCCCCTTCACTGTAAAGTGTTTTGAAAGGCCCTACATAAATGCTCTCCAACATTATCTCCAGGATCATCTTAGCCAACCCGTACCATCAGCCAGCAACCCCCAAATATTAAGTTATAACTGAACCAGAATCAGTGCTCTGGGATATCTAAGCTGGTTTGTAACTGGGCAGATGGTCCACACTGCCAGAAACATGACAAAGAGTTGCAATAGGTAACACATTTACAAAAGCTATAAAAAAATTATATCAAAATGTAAGAATAATTACAGCAAAATTTGAAAGAAAAATAGTCCCAGAGCCAGTGGAACTGTAAGTGTTGTGTTAGTGAGGCGAGACTCTCTCAGCTCCCTGGTGCCGCACATTCAGTGACGACCTTCTGCAAGTCACGTTTCAGCACCCGTCCTCCACCGGGGGCAGCGTGGAGTTCGTCTCAAGGCCACCTATCCTCTGCAGGTGGGGTCCGAACCACAGCCATGCGCTCCCAGTGGGCCGTGGGTGGCCGAGCCGGGCCGGGCCGGGTCCAATCGCTGCTCAGATTACGCTGCAAGCACCCTCCTGGCATTGGGACCGTTTGGCCACTGGGGACAGGCAGGCTGGTTCAGGACAAGCAAGTTCAAAGAAGCAGCCTGATTTCTTAAACGCTCCCAGCAGTACCACCCCCTGGCATTACAGGGACCCGTTTGTAGCCACTGGGGACGAGGCAGGCTGGTTCAGGACAAGCAAGGAGAAAGAAGAAGCCCTTTCGCTGTCTTAAACGCTCCCACTCGGCTTTAACAGTGCAAGCAGCGCTTCGACCCGCGCAGGTCTGTGACAGGTGTGGCTATCGGGTGAAACACAAACAAGGCTGCGCACGGGTAAGGTTACGAGAGGAACGCCTAACGTGAAGGCTCGCCTTGCACTCTTGTAAACTCACACACAGCCCTGTCCTGTTTCACGTGTGGGAGCATTTAGTAACCGCTCGAGGGCCATTATTCCTCTCCGCCAGTCTATTTCACCCCCGTGGGCACACAATCGAACCCTCTATTTATTTAGATTCGCGAACCTCGCCGCACTTCCTCCGGGATTAAGTGAATGGCAGCGAACTCATAATACGAGGGGGGGATTGACAAGAAAAAGAGAGGGTGTAATTGGCTACTAAATCAGGGGAAAATGGGATAAAATCTGAAATAAGTTATTTTAAAAAACTAAAACCTTCCACCTCTACCTTTCTGATGATGGTAGATTTCGGTCAACAAAACCGGCTTACAGATTTCATTCTTTTATTAGAATTATTTCCCATCCCCCGATGACGGAAAGTAATAAACGGATCAAGGCGAAAGCCAGAAAGGATCTCTGATAAACGGCAGTGTAGTGTATCTTTAGGGATCTGGGCTTGTAACTCAGAGGTTGCCGGTTCGATTCCTAGGTGGGGACACTGCCGTTGTACCCTTAAGCAAGGTACTTAACCTGAATTTCTTCAGTAAAAATATCCAGCTGTATAAATGGATTGTATGTAAAGAAATATCAATTGTGTAAGTCGCTCTGGATAAGAGCGTCTGCTAAATGCCTAAAATGTAAATGTAAAATGATAAAGATCTCAAATAAGGAAGTAAGTGATGGCTTTAATCAATCCACTTCTTGTCGGTTTAGCTGCTGCTGGTGATTTCTGGGGGAAATCTTAGCAATGGCAGGATGAGGTGTCACAGCACCAACAAAAATGAGCAAAGCCACCACAAGCCATCAGTAGCATACCAATTTCATTGTGTATTTTCTGTGCAGGGCTCAATCTTTTAATTGGTTCAAGCAGATCAGCGATTGACAGGTCACTGTAGCTCCCCTCATTGTGGGGTTCACGAAACCTCATCCTCTTAGTCTAAGTGTAATTCCTTTATTGTGCACAAGGGGCGCTTGTGAATCTGCAACTGGCTACACAGTGAAACGTGCACAAGGGCTGAGCCTTCACATGCAGACAGGTGCAGAGCTCACTCACTTTACAGTTCTCTGACATTAATTACTTCCTGAAATCTCCAGTAGGGGGTGGTACTCACTCTTGCCCTTGGAGGGCGCTGGTTTTCATTGTTACTCTGCACTTAATTGACCAATTGGAGCAGTTGATATTGCACAGTTAACTCGCCTCACCTGGTTTCTTGTGTCTGAATGTGTTGACTTGACTTGCTGGTTTTGAGATGAAAACAAGGACAAGTTCCCTTGTCACCTCTGAAGGTGAAATGTCACAGGAGATCAGGGTGTGAGCACGCGCGTACACGTGTGTGTGTGTGTGTGTGTAGTATACTGGGCGCCCCTGAACCTAATGCCAAGGCAGAAGAGAATAGAATGAGAGCAGGCCAGTGGGGGGGGGTCAGGCTCTGGAGGTGGATTGGGGGGCATATTCTCTTTCTTTTATTTGGAAAGAGCTTTTAAAATAATGCATAAAAGGCGCTCTATAAATAAAAGCATTATTATTAATATCTATGTGAGTGCATCTGTGTTATGACCACTTGGCTGTTAATACGTATTTCAGCAAGTTAGTGTGTGTGCATGTGTGTGTTTGGTCTGTCAGTCTAATTATGAACGGTTAACCGGTGACCACTGCGTTCAGCCCAACGGCTCCAGCTCTCCATGGAGGAGGGGTTTGTGGGGGAAGGAGAGACCATCCCGGGACAGTGGGAGAGGACGACCTGTCCAGTCACGTTGCTGGGATTTAAACAGCTTTCCGATGGAGCAGTAAAAAAAAACCTTCAGGCCACTTGACCCGAGCAGCTACACGGGCCATTAAGCTAACGCCAGCGTCGAGATCGCTCCTCTCGCTGGAGTTCACTTTGTTTGCAGCCGTTCGCTCCCGTTTCAGGTCACGAGCGCCAGGGAGACGTCTGTCTCTCTCTCTCTCACCCGACGCGGCAGGAATCCAGCCTCGCCCCCCGCGCAGGCCACTGAAAGGCCAACACAGCCCAGCGACTGAAGAAAAAAGAAAAAGAAAAGAAAAACGGGCGAAACAAAAAACCAAACGCGCCGTCACTGCTAATCTGGGTCAGGCTCACGGGCTCTGGGGATTGTTTGAGGAGGGAGGTGAACAGGACAGCCTGCCAGTCGGGGGGGGAGAGAAATGTCCGTCGAGCATTTTGACACAGCCGGAACAATCACCACCTTGTTTGGCGGTGGAGAGAGCGTTCGCCCGTTGCCACAAATACGGACCTAGTCGCTAGCCTAGCGGGACCTCACATCTCAGCTTTAGTTCTTTTACATTTATAGTTTCTAATTTTTCCAGTTTTTCTCCCAATTTGGTTGCCAATTATACCCTCTGTTTGTCTCAATTCTCCCTCCCCCACGTGTCCGCCGCCCGTCCTCCGGGTAACGAGCCAATTTTTCCAGGCTGGTAGATCCACCTCCTCCGAGACGGAACCCGACCACGGATGCCCTTCCTGCTCCAAGACAAACTCCGGCACACCCTCCCCCCTCCCCCAGAGGCGGACAGCCAAATGCCGCCCCCGATCGGGTCTGACGACCCGAGCCGGTCTGGTAGAGACGGGTTTCGGACCGCGTCCCTGACATGCAGCTCACACCACACCGGACCAGCCAAAGTGTGGTGCATTAGACCACTACGCTATCTGCCACCCCCCCCACATTCCAGTTTTGAGCCTTGACCCCTGTGACGGCTGAGGCTGGGGTCACCAGAGACCGCACCTCCTGCCCCCCACCAATGTTCCTTCCCGGTTTGGCCCTGGAGTTCCTGGTCGACACTTTGATCGTTAAACGAAGGATTCCCGCTGATTGGACAGTGGCAGGGACCCAGTTTCCACCGTAAGGATCACGATCGGGCTGATAGAGCATCTTTGAGCCCCCAGAGCTGAGACAGGCCCACACTGACCCCCCCATCAGGAGCCAGACTGGAGTCCTGCTAATTACTGACACACAAATCATCTGCTGGGGTGTCGAATACAACTTTAAAATCGACTGCACGATTCCTTAAAGCACAGAATGTACAGTGCAAGGCCCCCCATCTCAGTTCTCATCAGTAGCAGGACTGGACAGTGTGCGTTCTGAACACATTCTCAAATCAACTGCATGGACTCCTCAAACTAGCACAGAAATCCCTGTGCCTCCTGGCACTACTATTCTTTAAAAAATATTTTCTCTTTCTTCTGTTTTTTACTCATTTTCTCCCAATTTGCAATGTCTTGCACGATATACAGATTATTGCCGCTTTTCATATATTGTAAAAAGTATTACCACATATTTAACAACACCATAATATATTTTATATATTCAAATATATGATTTAATGTATTACAGTATATTTTTCAATATATGCTTACAGGGAGGGCTCCACTCTGCCCTCCCTGAGCAACACAATGGCCAACTATGCACCGCCCTGCAGGGCTGCCTGCCACGTCATGACTCAACTCAATTAGATTCGATTCGATCCGATCCGATTCAATTCGATTCGATCCGATTCAATTCAATTCAATTCAATTCAATTCGATTAGATTTGATTCTATTCTATTCGATTAAATTAAATTCCGACGTGAGGGGCACAAACGTGAACACAGGGCAGTGGTGGACACTCTACCTGATGCGTCCTTCGTCTTGACACAGAGCAAAAGGCCATCGAGGTAAGCATGTGTCTATTCAGCGTCGCCCGTCATGCATAAACAGGGAAGGGTTTCAACAGGGCGGAGGAACGTTAGACGTGAAGCTTGGCTTCTCCCGGTGTATCCGGTATCACTTGGCAGCACTACGACACTTTAAACTCCTACCTAATTGTGAACATTAACTATTTAGAGCGCTTCTTTAACCTCGTTAACTGCGCCGGCTCGTCGTTTCTTTCGGCTAGCTAATTGCCCTCTCCATTCAGTACTTAATACCCTCCAAATTGTAAGACGGTCGTATCGCTGCCAACATAACGTTTCCATTACACTAGCTGAAAATAAAGGCACGCATATAGCGGCTTCTTAAAGGAGCACTCCAGATGATTTTTTTACATAAATGATTTTTTTGCCTTTCCGCAATGTTGTTGATCTGACCAGACGGGTTTTTCATGCATATTCACATTATTCGATGAGATATAGCCTCTTCTTTTAGCATTAGCCATCCTAGCCTAAACGAACGGGGTCAGATAGGGACCCAAAAAGTAGCATGGTATCAAGTATCAAGATATCAAGGTACACGGGCGAGGCCAAGACGGGTGACGCCCACTCCACGCGCCGAGAGCTCGCGAGGTGCGTACAATACGGACCACCACACTCCAAAGAGCATCACGGGCGGCGCGAGGGGGTGGCTTAATGGGCTTAAGCCCCGAATGTTTTTAGAAAAGCCCCGAATGTTTTTAGGATCTTAAAAAAAAAAAAATTTTAATAACAATTTTATGTTTTACATTTTTTCCTCCCTAGTCTTTCTCCTGACTCTGTGATCAGAGCCGTAATGTAACGGAACGAAGTACCGCGATAAACCACTGGACACCACAGTCCTGCGTTGTGTACGTCTTGTCTCTGTCCGTGGGCTAAGCCCCGAATGTCTTCAGCCCCCTAGCACCGCCCCTGAATACAATCACATTTCATGGAAATAATCTGGGTATGCGTTTGGATTACCCACAAAACTGGATATGGCAGAGCGAGACCGCTCCACAACAGATTAACTGATATCTGTTGTCCTTCTATGACCCCTAATAAGCATCGTTCTTTAAAAAAATAATAATAATACGTTTCATTAGCCTATCATAACTGCAAACAACTGCAGTACAAACACAATTATTTGAATTCATATAAAACAAAATTCACAATTATGTGAAGCCCCTGCCGGAACACGGAAAAGTAAAAAAACTAAGAAAGATGAGAATAATGTTTGTTTTGTTTTTGTTGCCAGAAATGTTTAATTGGTCCGTTTTTTGACAGGGAGTGACAGATTTGACAGTGACAGTGACACTAACACCTTATTCACCTAAACAAGGTCTCGATTGAAGACCATGACTAGTTGATTTGTGGAATCGTGAGTTGTAGTGCTGGGCTAGAACAAATGCCTGTGCCAGTGGTGATTTTAGACCCTGTCTTTCATCTCAGCCCCCCTGAAAATGTTTAGTCATTCTTTTCTAGAAAAACATTTTTTACCTAATATCTATTTTTTAAAATACCACAGATACAGAATGGTATTTCAATGTTGAGAGCAACCACCATTGTGGTGTTTTTGTTTTGGGGAATGTAACAGTAAATTAATTAAAAATGTAGGCTTGTGCTGGCGGATGGCGTAGCGGTCTAACGCACCATGCTTCAGAGTGGTGTGCGCTGCCCATCAGGGACGCAGATCGAAACCCGCGTCTCTACCAGACCGGCCCTGGTCGTCAGCCCGATCGGAGGCGGCATTTGGCTGTCCGCCTCCGGGGGAGGGGGGAGGGAGAGCCGGCATGAGTCCGTCGAGGAGAAGGTGAAGGCGTCCGTGGAAGAATTCCCGTCTTGGAAGAGGCGGGAACAATCGACCAGGAATGTGTGTCTCGCTCCCGGAGGATGGGCGATGGACTCGTGAGGGTGGGGAATTGAAATAAATAGAGGGTTTAATTATCAACCAAATTGGGAGAAAATTTGGAAGAAATGTAGGCTTGTGCTTTGCTTGTGTACATCTCACGTTCTCACTGGGGGCTGAGCCCCCCTAAAGGCCAAATCCTAGACTCGCCCCTGGCCTGCACCCACGCTGGCTCTTCTCGGATAAAAACACCAGGGCAGGTTATAGTTAAAACGTAATGGTCAGAGATACTACCCAACAACCTCATAAGAATATTAATGCCGTGCCTGTTATCATAGACAAAGTGGTAATGGTCAGAGATACTACCCAATAACCTCATAAGAATATTAATGGCATGCCTGTTATCATAGACAAAGTGCAGGTTATAGTTACAACGTAATGGTCAGAGATACTACCCAATAACCTCATAAGAATATTAATGGCGTGCCTGTTATCATAGACAAAGTGCAGGTTATAGTTACAATGTAATGGTCAGAGATACTACCCAATAACCTCATAAGAGTATTAATGGCATGCCTGTTATCATAAACAAAGTGTAGGTTATAGTCACAATGTAATGGTCAGAGATACTACCCAATAACCTCATAAGAGTATTAATGGCATGCCTGTTATCATAGACAAAGTGTAGGTTATAGTTACAATGTAATGGTCAGAGATACTACCCAATAACCTCATAAGAGTATTAATGGCATGCCTGTTATCATAAACAAAGTGTAGGTTATAGTCACAATGTAATGGTCAGAGATACTACCCAATAACCTCATAAGAGTATTAATGGCATGCCTGGGTTATAGTCACAATGTAATGGTCAGAGATACTACCCAATAACCTCATAAGAGTATTAATGGCGTGCCTGTTATCATAGACAAAGTGGACTCTGCGGTTCACAACAACGACTGTGAGCCAAGAACGTCCCGAGTGAGAACAGCGCTCGCGTGAGCGTTTATGAACCGAACTCAAACAACCCTGCTGGCGCCAGAGGCCTCTGTTTTATCCTAATATGAGGAGGGGAATCCGAAAAGGCAACACATTCTCAAGAGGGATTGACTGTGTTTCGATAGCTACATATTTCTCTAAACACAATGTATCGTCCTCAATCATAAAAAAATAATAAATAATAAATAATTTAGCCGCAGGAGGCTAAAAAAAATCCACAAGGGGGCTTGTTTTGCGACCGCGCCTTTGGATGTTCTTTGGAACACATCGGTTGAAATGAAGTTGGAAAGAGTCCATTTTAGAGACGCGATATCGATGAATATCGGTCGCACGCTCATGGAGAAGAAGAAGAAGAAGAAGAAGAAGAGGAGGAGGAGATAAGACCTTGCAACTGAGCACTTTGCATTATCAAATACCGCCAGATAACACCAGAGTGTTGTGATCACAAAGGATTGCCATATGTGGGCAAAAGCCCTCCGAGGATTATGGGCGAGCGGAACAGCCTGCCTGTAAAGGTCTCTGTGTTTACTGTCGGAAGCGAATCGCATTTGTTTATTGTGGTAGCTACTGTGTGCACGTGTTCAGTGCAGAAAACGAGCCTGTACGTGTGAGAGATAAAAGGCTGCCTCACCAGCTGCCCATGACTTGCAGTATTCAAGTAGGGAAGAATATCAGCGGGCTGACGATAAGCCTTTTATGGATTGATACTAGACTTTCTATGCTACCTTTATCATTTGATAAATATCATCGTCGTTAATGCTATTAGCTCAGGTGCCATGAACCAAACAGCCGATGAAGGTTTATTAACTTGTTAGAGACTATCAATGTGTACACTGTATAGTGCAGCAATGAACTAACCCCCTCATTGTGTACACTGTACAGTGCAATGAACTAACCCCCTCATTGTGTACACTGTACAGTGCAATGAACTAATCCCCTCAAAAACGAATGTCAACAAGCATAGGAGCTGGCCGTGGTGCCTAGCGCCATACCGAACTGAAGTCCAACTGCAACAACTTCAAATTTACCGCCACCTAGAGGACACCACAGTTATGACAATCTGAGTTCACACCTTTAGACCAAAGGATAATTTACTAGGAGAGCGAGCATCGGTTATGGCTCTATATATTATTATTATTATTATTATTAATAATAATAATAATAATTATAAATTAAGTAAACGGCCTGTTTTACGATGGAATGCTTGGTAAAAACATAACATGATGCAGGTTATAGGCAATTTAACACAAATACTACGACATACGTATGAAGTTTGTAACATGCAACTGAATTTGGCGACGCAGAAAAAATTACAATAGTTTGGCGGCAACAAGTACTATGCAGGCTATGCAGTGTCTAGTTGTACAGTTTCGGCCTGTTTCGGAGATAGCCTACTTCAGAAGTGTGGAAGCGCTCGTCTTGGAAGAGCCACGCGAAACTGGACACGGTTTAACGTAAACTGCTAATACTGAATCTTTGGCTACGGTGTTTTGATTTTCAGTAGCATTGGGACTGAGGCGGGAACGTGTAGGCAGTAACAAAGCGAGAGCATAACGACGCGACCAAGCTTTCCATGGGAAAAAATTAAACATTTACATTACCATAAATAACTGCAAAGCAAGTGGGTTTACAACTGCATACTTTGAGTGTTCTCTGCTGCAAAGTTGTAGTACACGTGACATAAATGCATTGCTAAACTGCGGTAGAACACACTACAATCAATCGTAGCCTGCTGTTATTTTCATTCATGTTAGGTTGGAGAAAGCACGCAGCTTGATCTCCTTTGGAAACCAGACGTGGGCAGTTCATGAACGCAGCAAGCAGCTTATTTCCTGAATGAAACGTGCTTTCACTAATCCACTGGATCCCATCCTTTAGACTATTGAAAGAAAATGTCGCTTTTCATTCAGCACTTCCGTGTGTACATTGACTGCCATCCCGCCCATATAATATACGCGTCAACACCACGCACCACTGTTGACAAAATTAGTTGGAAATGTGAGTTACGGCCGCCTACCCCAGCCATTAATACGACACACAAAAAAATCATCCTGTCACTTTTACTCTACTTCGAAATGCAAAACAACAAAAAACAAAACAGATATTCCAAGACATATTTTAGAACATCTTACCCGGGATAAGGCTTCACTTCTGATTTGAAAGACAAACGGCTCCCATACTTTAGCCGTCGCTGTGTTGATCCGGTCGCGGGAGGGCTGGCGCTATTCCTTCGGGTTTACGTCGTTGCCTAGTGCAGGGTGCGCGCGCGAGCCCCTTGGTGCGAAAGAATCGGAGCCGGCGAGCGCAGAAGAAAGTACTTTTGGCGTGGGACGCTCAGAAACTCGTCACTGGGCCACTACCTCGTACCCCCGTCGGAGTGCTTGCTCATTTACCCAGTTTGATCAGTTTCCCCCAACGACATTCTTCCAGGCTAATTTCCAGGCTTTTTCTGGGTGCCGTGGCGCTGATGGTGCGTGGCGACTGGTCCCATTAAATCTGCGGTCTGTCCGCGAAGTCTTGTTGTGTGTGTGAGAGAGGGAGAGGGAGAGGGAGACAGAGAGAGAGAGGGAGACAGAGAGAGAGAGAGGGAGAGGGAGAGAGGAGGGGGGGATAAGTGAATGGGAGGACTACAACACATTACTAACAACTTTAAACGCACTATTGTAGGGATGTTATGTTATGCTTAATCATAATACCATGGCTGCCACCAGGGGCGATTCTAGGATTTGACCTTTAGGGGGCTCAGCCCCCAATGAGAATGTGAGTTTACACATGCAAAGCACAAGCCTACGTTTTTAATGAATTTCCTGTTACATTCCCCATAACAAAAGTCGCTCTCAAAATTGAAATGCCACTCTCTATCTGTGGTATTTTTAAATGTAGATATTAATTAAAAATGTTTTTTTGGAAAAGAATGGCAAATATTTTCGGGGGGCTGAGATGAAAGACAGGGGGGCTAAAGCCCCCCTAAATAGGGTCTAAAATCGCCACAGCCTGTCACATCTCTGTCCTCTGCTGGATAACTTATGTTTGGTTCAGAAGCGGTAGAAATCACGCCTGTGCAGTAGCTAAACGTCCTGGGGGAATTTGGGATTCATTTATTTTTAAAAACACGACGGTGGGGAATAGCACCAGGACAGAACGTCGCTTTTTTCTGGGAGCGCTTTTTAAAAGATATTACCAATAATGGCGGGACCGGAAGGTGCGGGCCATGGGGTACCTACTAACCCAGCCAAATCTGGGGATCTGGGCGAAACATCAGATGAGGGCCAAATTAAGAATCCGGTCTCAACGACGGAGACGGCGAATGCTTCAGCTCCAGGCTTCTTGAGTCAGCTCAGCTGAGCTGGCAAACTGACTGCCCCATCCCTCCGGGCGCCTGGCAGCCGCTCCTCGCGGTCTCGCCTCTTCTCTGTCCTGGTCCCTCGCTGGTGGAACGACCTCCCGCAATCGGTCAGGACTGCGGAATCACTTCCAATCTTCCACAAGAGACTCCAAACCCACCTCTTCAGACTCCACTACCCCTGAACTCTGTCCATCTAGCTAAATTGTCTTCACCACTGTTTACTTGTTCAACACTATACTCCCCCAAAAAAAAAAAATGTCACTAACCTTTTCCTTCCCGGTGTTACAGGTATGGTACGCAGACGCCTGCAATGATCTTGTGCGCTAACTATGCTTGTTCCTACCATGTATTAATGCACATCTTGTAAGTCGCTCTGGATAAGAGCGTCTGCTAAATGCTTAAAATGTAAAATGTAAAATGTATGTGCACGGGACAAGTCATATCGCACGAAATGAGAGGAGTCCACGGGTGATTAGAAAGGGCGGGAACTTCGTGTGCCCCGCTCGCCTCCCTCCCGTTATTTACCACTGAATGTGTGCAGCCATGGGCAGGGATCCCATTACCTCTCTCTCGAGGAGTCATTACATAGCTATTAACACTGAATAAACAACCCCTTACATTCTACTACCAACGATTGCGGTGGTGCCTATGAGCAATACAATACAATGCAAGGGTGTGATTTATGATATTTGATATATGCCATTTAGCTTTTATCCAAAGCGACTTACAGGAGTGAGTGCATACATTTTTCAGTACATGTGGCCCCAGTGGGAGTCGAACCCACAACCTAAGCGCTGCCAACGCTGTGCTCTGCGTACCACCTACCTACACACAGAACCAGTTGCGTGACCACCCCCTGATTGGATGCGGAGAGATAATGTGAGTTCGCTCTATGGACAGATTACCAATCACACCCGCTGTTTTTCAAGTCAACCCCGCCCCCCTCGTAATGTGAGTTCGCTGCCGTAGCCCTGTGACCGGTAGTAACGAGGGCGAAGTATCGTCTCCTCCGAGACGGCACCCGCCATGCCGTAGGCCGCAACCCGGTACTACAGAGCCACTCCTGTGCGCAGCGAACGCCCTGTCGGCTACCCTCCCCCTTCCCCCTGGGGCGGACAGCCAATCGCCGCCTCTGGCACGGCCGGTAGGATCGAACCTGTTGACTGGATTTCTTAACAGTTTTGAAAACTTAATTTAGAAACCGCCCGGTCTGTAACAATGGCTCTACGTGATTCCGTGGATCTGCATTCCGCCTTCGCAAACGGGTAAAGGGGATGTTTCATGGCAGGCGTCACAGCCTAATCGAGGATAGATGTTTCAAGAGCAGAAACGACTGTGACGTTAAAGGTGTGTATCGCGGCTGATTTCTGTCCCAACCGTACATTCTAGGACAGGGGTCACTAACAGGCGGACCGCGGTCCGGGTCCGGACCCAGAAGCCGTCCTATCCGGACCGCGTCCAAAAACCGATAAATTATTGAGAATTACTACATTTTGACGGAGCATTTCAATTTTAGCACCACCTTTTTTGCACCACGGACCGGTTCCGAGGGGCGCATTATTTCCTCGCGCACCCCCCGTGCAGCTTTTTTTTTCAAGGTACCCCCCTGGTCCGCGAAATAAATGATCTGGTCTCAGCTTTTTTCGCGTAGCACCCCCCGTCGACAGAAAATGGGGCGCCGTTACGTGCCTCGCACCACCGGACCTTGGCTTGAGGCCATTTTATCTAACTGGACCTCTTTGAATTTTACTTGAAGACCCCTGTTCTAGGACAAGGTGTCAGTTGAGGATTTCCCGCCAGTAGAACCTGAGACTTGATGTACCGGAACCCTGGAAACAGACCCCACCCGCTTGCAGGGGTTCCTAACGGCATTCAACGTTAGGGTGACTTTCACGGAGAAGCAGGTTTCTGCTAAATTTACACATCTGCCCCCCCAAACTAATTATATAATAAAGTATACATAAATAAAAAAAGATAAAAATAAAATAAAGGGTGTGTTAATAGTTGTCCAGATGCCGTTTTCTAGCCAATTACAGGACGGGGGACGGGGGGAGGGGTCTTGGTGCCCTCCCTCCGGGTCCCTTTTAATGAATCAGCGCCCGTTTATCCGAGTTCTCCCTGGGGAGACAGAACAGCCTCGCAGCGCACGGATACCTGGGGCAATGCGAGGAGCAGCTGGTGCCCTTCTTGTTAATGGTCGCGTTCTAAAGAGGGGAACGCCTAAAACAGATGGCGGCGCGCGAGATAGCTCAGCTGAAACAGAGTTAGTGAGCGACGGGGCCCGAGTCTGTTAGAAGTCCTCATCTAACTCGAGACCAATAGATGTGCGTGGCGTTTGCCCTCAAATGACTCTCACGAGCTCATGCATGAAAGGAACATATATGTATTTATATATATATATATACTATATATATATATATACACACACACAAACAAAACACGGAAATGTTACCATCTCTATGCAATCACAATGCAATAGCTTCTATAAAAAAAATATCCTCATATTACTGTTTCACATAATGTGCCCCCACCCTCCCCCGTTTGCCCAAAATCCACTCTCAGCAATGTTTCATTCAGCCGTCAACAGGGGAATACATTGTGACTGTAAAACCCGATGCTGAAAAATAAACGCGTTGAAGACTAAACTAAAATATGGCGTGCAACAGCCAGCGACATAGCGTGGGGCTCCGAGATGCCTGCTGTAAACGGCATTCACCACAACTGCGGACTAGGCCCTGTAGTTGCAGATTCGGGCCTGCGCTTTCATTAGGGAAACTATGATTTTGAGTCTGCAGCTTTGGGAAAGAATTGGCCTCATCCCGCCAGGAGTAGGGCGGGTTTTAATTCGGCAAGGATTCCTCAGGTTCCCGCTATATCACGCCAGAATCCTGCAGGGTTCAGCTTGTGCTCAGTCGAGTGAGAGATACACCTTTCCTCCTCTTCCTCCTCCTCCTTCTCCTCCTCCTCCTCTGATGAGCTGTGTAAGATCCTGTGATGCCAGGAGGGGTGGAGGGAGGAGTAGAGAGGGCTGCTCCTCCTCCTTTGGCTGCTGTCAGGGGCTCCTGTTCCCTCCCACAGCCTGGAGAGGACTACAGGACCTTGGACAGCAGCGGCCTCACACACTGTCTCACACACACACACACACAGGCATGCTCACGTGTGACTGATCAGCTCATGTGTTTCCCGTTGCCCATTGAGTAAAGGCTCAGCCTGCCACCCTGGGGGGAGAGATTAGTATCTGGGATAAGGAGGAAGCAGTGCTGTTGATTTGTCTTGGCTTCTCTCTGGATAAGAACTATTTAGTTCAACTTTTTTTTCTTTGCATTTCGTTTGTTTTATTTGACTTCCCCGAGAAGGGAGAATAAAACACCGGCCGCAGATCAATTTGCAAAATGGAGTCTGTTTATAAACAGGTGGTAAAAAAGCAGAAGTGAAGCACCCCCTGTGCAAACGGAGCAATGCGTGGCTCTCCTGCTGTTTGACTCAGCAACTTTTCCCACTGACAAAGAACAGAGCTTCACAGGAGCAAGGTTAATAAGTGTTTTGCAAGCAATGGAAAACAATGGTGTGAAGCAACAAAAGAGGAAGTTGTGTGTTGCAGTGCAAGGGTGTTTCGTTATGAGCAGGGGAACCTCTGAGGCCAGTCTCAGAGACCTACAATCTGTTGTGATGTTAATTCAAGGCCGAAAGTACCATATATATTGGGGGGGACACATCCCCCCCAATATTCAGATATGCTCAAAATGTCCCCCCCAATATATAGCCTAGCTGATATTTTTTAAAAATGTCCCCCAATGTTGACTCCATGGTTACGGCCTTGTGTTAATTCATTTAAAGATATATACATTACGAATGGTTATAGCGCCACCAACTGTCTGATCAGTGCCGTATGGCTACGGTGGGGTAGTGGCACGAGGGTCTTCTTACCTGCTGCGTTTCACAAGTTCCTTAGAGAACTCGTGTGGATTTTAGAGCCTTTTTGTTCGCAAAAATAGTCAGAAAGATACATATTCCCAGCAAAACCAATAGAGGGCCTTTGCACATTCATCGCCTGTTTTACAAAGATGTTTGCCAAGCTTTCCAAGGAAACTTGCAAGGAAAAATAGGCTTGTAGCCCTGGAAACATATGTATGTTTAATGAAAAGGAATGGACAATGCTTGTTTAGTGAGGCCCATCACCTAGCTATTTGAATCTGATGATTGAGCATTGCTTTCAATTTTGGCAAATATTGATACCTGTCAACATCTGTGCCTCATTTATTCTCACAAGCCATACTTTAAAAAAATATCCTTGTGGTTATGAAATGGCTTCCTGTAAAAGCACTGTTTGGTGATACGTCCGCCCATATTGCAGGGAGGAGAGACCTAACAATCTAATGTGACGAATCAGGAGGCGCTTACTGGGCGCTCTAACAGACAGTCGATGAAAGGTACTTCAGAAATCCATCCATCCATCCATTATCCATCGCAGGGTACTTCAGAAATCCTGAAGCGGAAATCGAGAGCTGTCACCCTTTTCTCGTCTGCGGTTCGTTTGCGTAAGAGAATGAGACTATAACACACTTAATGTGTGAGACCCCAAGGCATTTGATAAATGTGCATGATGAATATCCATGCATCAGTGTCCATGAGACATCGGGAAGTAGAGCATCTGCCTTTCAGTCGGTCTTGAGAATGAATGATGTCACTCATGATGTCACAGTGCGGTCGACTTCCCACACGCCCATCCCCTTTCTCCGTTTTCTTGGTAGAGATTAGGCCTCGTGACTTGATCACAGGAGGAGCTGTCATGTGACCAGAGCAGAGGATCACGAGAGGCCAGCTAGTTCCAGTTTCGTAATGACCAGATTTAACTGGGAAGCCTACGTGACTTTCGGCCAAGGAGTTAAAAGTTACCGCTAAGGGGGAAGAAGGCTTCTCTCGCTGTGGAAGGCATGCAAGGCGGTGGAAAGCCCAATGTCGCCCGTTCACACAGTAATGTTGCCTCGCGAGGAGGGGTTTTGTCCGCGTGCTATGCCTACGAAGGGCATTGACATTCACCAGGTGTTTACATAGATTATTATTATTATTATTTACTTTTTATATTTTCCTTTTGGTTGATATATGTTTATTTCTATTATTTGGTATATGTGTAATTATTAAATATATGTTTATCTATATTATTTGGTATATGTGTAAATATATGGCGGCACGGTGGTGCAGTGGATAGCACTGTCGCCTCACAGCAAGAAGGTCTCGGGTTCGAATCCAGGCCGGGGGCCTTTCTGTGTGGAGCTTGCATGTTCTCCCCGTGTCCGCGTGGGTTTCCTCCGGGTACTCCGGTTTCTTCCCACAGTCCAAAGACATGCACGTTAGGCTAATTGGAGAGTCTAAATTGCCCGTAGGTATGAGTGTGTGAGTGAATGGTGTGTGTGCGCCCTGCGATGGATTGGCGACCTGTCCAGGGTGTATTCCTGCCTCTCGCCCGGAACGCATGCTGGGATAGGCTCCAGCCCCCCCCCGCGACCCTGACCAGGAATAAGCGGCTTAGACAATGGATGGATGGATGGATGTGTAAATATTAAATATGGAAGTCAATTGACGATTAGCAATTAGCTGAATAGTGGAGAAGGGGTAGGATTAGATACGTTTTTACTTCTTCCTACTCCTTTTTGAACATGTCTTCGTATTATTGTTTATTTGTTTTGTTGTTGCAATTTTGTTTTATATATATTTTTTATATATCTAACATGTTCAAAATAAAATGTTCATTCATTCATTCATTCATACCGCGTCATGCTAGAAGTAACACACCTGGTTAATCTGCCTGCGTCTGCTCCGGGTGACGCGCACTCCTCCTCCTCCTGATTGGCTGCGCAGATCGTGAGAAGAGGCCGCCGCGTGGCTGGCAGCTCGCGCCTCAGAGCTGGCGCGCGCTCGTCTGGACTCCACAATCGAATCTACGAAGGACATAACGGCGGTCCTCAAATGCAACGGGGGCACTGCAGAACTGGCAGAAAAAAAGAAAACTAGGGGACAATGAAAAAAGACACACGACATTTTTCTCCCAGACTGAAATCACTTGAAAAACATTATGTCTATAGCCTACAACAAAACAGTTAGACAGCCTTGATTGATTCCATTTTATAACTAAAGCTATTTCAAAAGCCCTTTATTTTCAATCGTTCGTCTATTCAGGGCCAGGGTGCGCAGTGCATTCGTCGCTTTTAAGGTCCACCTTCAAATTCGACAGAACCACATATTCCAGGAAATTTGAGGAAGTTTGAAATTAAGTTGCATCAGTGAGTTGGTCTCTTCTTCTTTTATTCTCTATTTTTTTTTTTTTTTGGAGCTTTTTCAAAGTTTACAAAAATACTATAACAACATTGGCACATTAAAACACAAAAATAAAACACACACAAATAATAACAATACAAAAAGAATAGATAAGTAAAGAACAAAACAAATACAAATTGAATTAAAAAAATTACAATAATTAACAAATGATCAAATGTGAACACTGTCCAAGTAGGCCAAAAAAAGAGAAAAAGTCCCAGTAATAATAACAAATGAGACAACAGCCCCCTTGACATGTTCTAAGAATGGGTCCCAAACCTTTACGAAATTACTAGGTTTCCCTCTCACATTACATTTTATTTTCTCCAGTTTAAGAGCGTACAAGAGCAACTCTGTCTTCTTCTTGCAGGTGGCTCCTAAGATAGTGTTTGGGTAAATCACATGTTCATTTTTTCCACTCGCTCCCAGTCTTGTGAAAGCCTATCTATTTTTCATGATAATCGCTTTGAGAGATGGGCATATAAAACTCTCGCCTCTAGGAGAATAAGCTTACCATACACAATTTTACCTTGATTTCTAAAAAAACAAAACGATCCTTATATTTTTTACACCGGGTTATGACTGCTTTATGAATCAGATTATTCCACTCGTACTGTAAGAGCCTACATTATTTAAAAATAAATAGGACAAGTATTGCAGAAGACCGTGTATGATTAAACAAACTTTAGCTCAACACCTTTCATGACTATTGGCATCGGCATTGTCATTGTCGTTATTATCTTCCATTACTTTAGTCTCGCGGGTTAGAGACTAACTGTTAGGATGAATGTGTTGGTGAGTGTGTTGTGTTCCTGTAAAAAAAAAAATCCCTGTTACACGTCTCGTTGCGGTGTAGCTATATAAACCGCCTCGCGCGCTCTGTCTCGGCAGACCCGCACTGAAGAGGGATCGCTATACCTGCCTCAGGTAAACTCCACATCAGGAACTTCTTGTCCCGAATCCACGTCATTTGCGAGTTGAGTATAGCTTTTTTCAAATTAAAAATATATCGTTTTACCTTTAAAGCTATTTGATATTAGGGAGACCAAACAGATTAATTGTTTCGGTTTCATTTACGTTCCGTTGCTTTTCGATACATTTTAAATTTTAAGCATTTAGCAGACGCTCTTATCCAGAGCGACTTACAAGATGTGCATGAATACATGGCATTACGATACGATAACCTATAGGATTTGCAACAGCATACAACCTTTGAATAATAAGTAACAACAGCATAACACAGGCCTTCTACAAATAACCTCTGTCGTGCCATGAAACATAGACGTTGCGGATACATTGATAGTTGTATTTTTATTTTATTTAGTATGACAATTGACAAGCGTTGGAACGAGGAATAACCGGTCTACGTTACTTCGCACAATACCTGAGCAAAACTATGCCACGGCACTGTATTTCTCACGCATGCCTGACTGGTGTAAATTCACTAATTGAAAATGTTTTGTTTGTAAAATTACAACCTAAGTAAAACTGTGTTGAATATTAGCCTATTGGCTAAAATCCAGTGTCCAAATTGGACAAATGCTGTAAAAAGTCCGTACTTCACATATGAATAATGCTGAATGCATTACCGTATGGCGTCATGCCGTCTGCGCCATAAACGTACAGTACCAGTCAAAAGTTTCATCTTTTCATCTGGTTTACGGCTAAGCGGGCACTCCTTCATTCTTGAGCAAGATAACGACCCGAAACACACCTTGAAGTTGTGCAAGAACTATCTGGTGAAGGAGGAACGTGAACGACAACTCAAACTAAAGACCTAGCCTGCCCAGTGTCCAGACCTCAATCCCATAGAACTTGTATGGGATGAACTGGACAGAACAGTCAAAGCAAAGCAGCCCTGGGAATTGCTGCAGGAGAGCTGGGAAGACATATCGGGTGATTTCCTGCTGAAACGTATTAACCGAATGGCCCGTGTTTGTGAGGCAATATTATTATAATAATATTAACAACAATAATACGTTCCAAATAATAGCTTGAACAAATGGCAACCTTGTTTGTGATATATAAAAAAACCTCCCAAAAAACAGACACGAGAACAAAGATGTTTTGGTTCAGTTGACGTTCCACAGAGCACGACTTTAACAGAGTTGACTTAAAGAAACATTGGAGTGAGATAGAAAGAGCCACACTTCTGCTAGCAGCATTTCCTCCTTTACTGTGCACTAATCCTAATCCTGGGCGGCAGTGTAGTGTAACGGTTAGGGGAGCTGGGCTTGTAACTCAGAGGTTGCTGGTTCGATTCCCAGGTGGGGACACTGCCGTTGTACCCTTGAGCAAGGCGCTTAATATCCAGAGATGCAGTGAGGGGTTCAAAACTCGACTGTTTTGTTTCCAGTACCCAGTAACAGTTTCAACTGTTAGTTTAGTGTAATGGTTAGGCAGCTGGGCTTGTAACTCAGAGGGTGCAGGTTCAATTCCCAGGTGGGGCACTGCCTGCCTGTACCCTTGAGCAAGGCACTTAACCTGAATTGCTTCAGTAAAATATCCAGCTGTATAAATGGATTGCATGCAAAGAAATGCAAATTCTGTAAGTCGCTCTGGATAAGAGCGTCTGCTAAATGCCTAAAGTGTAAGTGTAAGTGTAAATCTAATGCCACTTCCTCTCCCATCATCTCCCAGAATGCACCTGTGTGGAGGTGCTCTGGTGCTGTTGGCCTCGGCGCTGGCCTACTCCCCAGGGGGACTGTCTCTGGATGCGGATTGGGAGGCCTGGAAGACGGCCTACAGGAAGGAGTACACTGCCCCGGTATGTACAATCTCAAGCTCAAGCTCAACGTTATTGTGATAATAAGATACCATGACACCAAAAATGGGTGGATAGACAATATGCTGCCGGTTGCTCACTGATTTGAACCAATCGTTTTGTTTTGTTGTGAAGAGAAAAGCCTTTTCGATTCGGTTCAAACAAGTCAGCGATTGACAGCTACTGTATATCATACCTCATTCTCCCATTACTATCTGCCAATTGGTTTATTAGTGAAGCACATCCCCAGATATTGGGCAAAGTTACACCACATAGGAGTGAGAAGTTCTTCAGACTCACAGTTAGGAGTTATCCCTGGTCCTGAGGGCCTGAGAGGTTTCTGACACACCGGGCAGAGAATTCTATGCTGTAAATCACCACCTCCAATGGGAGAGCCACCTACACAAGGTGATTTATCATAAGACATAGCTGACCAGCGGTTTATCATAAGACATAGCTGACCAGCGGTTTATCAGAAGACATAACTGACTGCTTTATTTTCAGTGAATAAAGTTGCAAACGTAGAAAGATCCAGGGCCTCTCATCACTGGACATAACATAACACACGCCATTTAGCAAACGCTTGTATCCACAGCGACTTACAGTAGTGAATGCATTCATTTTTCAGCACATGGGGTCCCAATCGGAATCGAACGCACAACCTAAGCATTATCAGTGCCATGCTCTACCTACTGAGCCACACAGAACCACGCTCTACCTACTGAGCCACACAGAACCACGCTCTACCTACTGAGCCACACATAACCACGCTCTACCTACTGAGCCACACAGAACCACACTCTACCTACTGAGCCACACAGAACCACGCTCTACCTACTGAGCCACACAGAACCACGCTCTACCTACTGAGCCACACAGAACCACGCTCTACCTACTGAGCCACACAGAACCACACTCTACCTACTGAGCCACACAGAACCACGCTCTACCTACTGAGCCACACAGAACCACACTCTACCTACTGAGCCACACAGAACCACACTCTACCTACTGAGCCACACAGAACCACGCTCTACCTACTGAGCCACACAGAACCACGCTCTACCTACTGAGCCACACAGAACCACACTCTACCTACTGAGCCACACAGAACCACGCTCTACCTACTGAGCCACACAGAACTACTGGAGAGAGGGGGAGGTTATTTGCAAAATGTGCTTTCATTATTCTGTAATTATGCGGTGTCTTTTAATTAGGGCTCCATGTTTTTTGGCCTCTCTCTCTCCCTGTACTACCTGACTCTGTGGTGATTGCTCATCATGCGCCCCGTTGTGGTTTTAAGAGGCCATGCTGAGCACAGCACAGGCGAGGGTCACAAGCTGCAGCATCGCTTAGACAGCACGAATCAAAGGATCGCAGTACGCCGCACAGTTTAACTGGAGTTTAATTAACCTTGACGCCTGGCGTGAAATTAAAAAAGCAAAGATCATCCATACTCAGAACATAAATTAATAGTGCATTCCAGTTTTGCATTGGGACAGCAGTTTAATATAATGGCTTTGGGAACTGGGCTTGTAACTCAAAGGTTGCAGGTTTGATTCCCAGCTGGGGCACTGTTGTTGTACCCTTGACCAAAGATTCTTAGTCTGAATTGCTTCATCAACCAAGGCCTTTGTTTATTTGACTCAGGTGCTCTAGTACTGGGTTAGAACAAAATAGTGCACCCATACCGACTCCTTTCTGTTAAGATTGGAGACCTCTGCCTTAAAAGGATGGGCTTCTGTAAGGCATTTCCAATGACGCCTCCTCTGGCAAACTGACTGCCCCATCCCTCCGGGCGCCTGGCAACCGCTCCTCGCGGGCTCGCCTCTTCTCTGTCCTGACCCCTCGCTGGTGGAACGACCTTCCGAAATCGGTCAGGACCGCAGAATCACTTGCAATCTTCCGCAAGAGACTCAAAGCCCACCTTTTCAGACTCCACTACCACTGAACACTGTCCATTTGTCGTCACCACTGTTTACTTGTTCTACACTATAATTATTTTTTTTTTTTTAAACACACACTAACTTTTTCTTTCCCAGTGTTACAGATATAGTATGCAGCTGCCTGCAATGATGTCTATCGCTGTATTACTGCACTGATCTCGTGCGCTAACTATGATTGTTCCTACCATGTATTAATGCACATCTTGTAAGTCGCTCTGGATAAGAGCGTCTGCTAAAAGCTTAAAATGTAAATGTAAAATGACACGGGGCAGCCCTTACCTGTAATGAGATGACGCTCCATTGTGTGTGTATGTGATGTCATAACCTGGAGTCCAGACAAGCATTTGATTCGCTCCCCTGTCCAGGAGCCTTGGGCCTTTCATGCTGTGAGCCAATCACTTCCCTTGTCTTGAGGTGCATCAGGTGGCTGTACAGTTCCTGGGTCCGACCGCCACTCAAAGGCGTAAGAGTGGGAGCAACTTGGGTTGCCATGCTCTTTGAATCTAGCCACATTAAACCGAGGGACTCGAACGTTTTGTTAAGAAAGTTCCATAAAGAATAGCCTTCCGGCAGATGTGACAGATATAAAGCACTTGAATTATTTTTGTTAAGACATTTCGATGATCGTCTTGAACCTTATGTCCACATTTTTCAGAAGTTGTCCCCTTAAAAACTGACCCTGGATCAGGCCGTGATCTTGAGACAACGTTTATTTTCAGCGACATTCAGGCCTTTCTTCTGATGCTTTTTTGGCAGTCTGCAACACTGGTGATTTAGCCTTGTTTTGCGGGCCCGTGAATTTGGGGGAATGGGACCAGTACCTCTACTTGACACTGCAAAGGAAGTTACATTTGACATTTTAAGCATTTAGCAGAGCGACTTATCCAGACGACTTACAAGATGTGCATTAATACATGGTATGAGCAATCATAGTTTGTGCATGAGATCAGTGCAGTAATACAGCGATAGACATCATTGTAGGCAGCTGTGTACCACACGTCACACAAGGAAAAGGTTAGTAAATAAAAAAATAAATTTTTGAGGAACTTTTAAACAAGTCTACGCATACAAAAAGCAGTATGTTTTAAACATTATTCTATGAAGTATTAAAGTTCATGAAATTACAGGGAGAAAAAGGAAGTAGTGAGTTTGTGCAGGGCGTGTCGACGTGATTCCAGTAAAGGACCCTTTACAGATGGACTTTCCTGTTTAGAGAATCAAAGATGTTCAATGCACTGGCCAGATATTCAGCTCTGTGGTCCCTCAAATCTGCCCCTTGCCCTGTTTAGCTATGTTGCTAGGAAGGAGGCCTTGCTGTACCTCTTTGCTGCCACCTTCAACGTCAACTTTGAAGTCGACCCCCCCTCGTCATTAATATTCATAGTGAGACAGCCAATCAGAACACGTGGGCATCAACAATGACACTTCAATGACATTGAAGCTGAATCTTCAATGCGATGTGCACAGAGTTGAACATCCAGTCAGTGAACAGTGTGGGACAGAGGGACAGAGGGACAGAGGGACAGAGGAATACAGCTGATGCCGACCCCCCCCCCCGATGTCACTTTAACCTTTGAACTCCGCAGGGGAAGAGGGCCATCTGGGAGAAGGGATCCATCTGGGAGACTCCTACGAGATGGGCATGAACCACCTGGGGGACTGCTGACCCATCCCCCCCAAACACCTCACCCCTCAGTTTGACCTGGGCCCCCACCCCTCACCTCTCACCTCTCACCCCCCACCTCCACCTCTCACCTCTCACCTCTCATGGGCTCTCACCCCTCAACCACCTGGGGACCCTCACCTCTCACCTCTCACCTCTCACCTCTCACCTCCACCCCCCCCACCCTCCCCCCCACCCTCTCACCTCTCACCCTCACCCCTCACCCCTCACCTCTCACCTCTCACCCCTCACCCCTCTCCTCTTACCTCTCACCCCTCACCTCTCACCTCTCACCTCTCACCCTCACCTCTCACCCCCCCCCTCACCTCTCACCACTCACCCCCCACCTCTCACCCCTCACCCCCCACCTCTCACCCCCACCTCACCTCTCACCTCACCCCTCACCTCTCACCCCCACCCCTCACCTCTCACCCCTCACCTCACCCCTCACCTCTCACCTCTCACCCCTCACCCCTCACCTCTCACCCCCCACCCCTCACCTCTCACCTCTCACCTCTCACCCTCACCCCCTCACCCTCTCTCACCCCCACCCTCACCCCTCACCCCTCACCTCTCACCTCTCACCCCTCACCCCCACCCCTCACCCCTCACCCCTCACCTCTCACTCACCTCTCACCCCCACCTCTCACCCCCCACCTCTCACCTCTCACCCCTCACCTCTCACCTCTCACCTCTCACCCCCACCCCTCACCTCTCACCCCCACCCCTCACCTCTCACCCCCACCCCCACCTCTCACCCTCACCCTCACCCCTCACCCCCACCCCTCACCTCTCACCTCTCACCTCACCTCTCACCCTCACCCCTCACCCCTCACCCCTCACCTCTCACCCTCACCTCTCACCTCTCACCTCAGTTCAGGTCAGTCCTACCATATCACTTTTTTTTTTTTTTTTTTTAGTGTCTAATTAATAACAATTAACAGCTAGTTACAATTCAGAGGTTGCACTTATGGTAATGAAAACCAGTGTACACAGGGGGTCCCCAGGACCGAGGTTGGGAGCCACTGGCACAGCGGTTACAAGCCAGTGACTCCTGAGGCTCTTCTTTCGGGGCCCACGTGTCCTGGTGTGCGTGTACCACTCTTTAACGGAGGGTTCCTCAGACAGGAAAAATCACCACCGTAGATCTTTGCAATTCTTGTAAGCCAACAGTTTACCGGAGATGAAGCTGGGCTCTCATGAAAGAAAGCACCTCACCGAACAGGTTAGGTGATTTCGCTGCGGCGCATCGCCTGGCCCGAGGGGGAGGCTGTGTTCCTCTACAGAACCGAGCAGCCTCGTATCGGTTCCGTGTTTTTCATGGCTGATGGGAACCGGCTGACTGTGTGACCAGTTCCTCCTAAACTGCCCACACGCCCACGCGCACGCACACACACACACACACACACGCACGCGCACACGCACGCACACGCACGCACACGCACGCACACGCACGCGCACGCACACACACACACTCACACGCACACAAACACTCACACTCACATGCACACCGGATGAAAGGGTAAAGACTTATCCAGTGTCTCGTCATCCCCTTCTGACCCATGCGTTCTCTGTGTGGTCTCCTTCCTGCTCAGACCGCAGTGGAAGTGACCGAGAAGATGACCGGCCTGCAGGTCCCGCTGGCTAGAGAGACCAACGACAGCTTCACCCCCGACAACGGCCTCAACCTGCCCAAGTCCATCGACTACCGCAAGATGGGCTACGTCACACCTGTCAGGAACCAGGTGAGTGTGCAGACAGGCCCAGGAACCAGACTAGTGTGGAACCAGGGCTAGGAACCAGACTAGTGTGGAAACAGGGCCAGGAACCAGACTAGTGTGGAAACAGGGCCAGGAACCAGACTAGTGTGGAACCAGGGCCAGGAACCAGACTAGTGTGGAAACAGGCCCAGGAACCAGACTAGTGTGGAACCAGGGCCAGGAACCAGGCCAAATATCAAATAGCTTCTTGTGTTTAAATAACCTAAAATACAAACAAATGTATTTAAAGTGAGAAAAAAACCCATTTAAATCCAGGGCAAGCGTCTGTTTGGACTCACGAAGCAGATAGCAATTATAAATGCATCCAATTAAATATGAGTATTGAGTATTGATTGACTCAAGTGACTTTGGACATTGGCTTGTGTGATGGGTTCACTCACCTCAGAAAATAATTATTTTAACTTCTCATTAATACACATCATTATTAAGCTTCTCTGCATGTTGACACAATAATTAATCATATTTAGGCGAGAGAGAGAGAGAGAGAGAGAGAGAGAGAGAGAGAGAGAGAGAGAGAGAGAGAGAGAGAGAGAGAGAGAGAGAGAGAGATTAGTTCTAGGTTTAGATTATTTATCTGAATGAGCATTAGGTCAAATCAGATTAGTTGTCAGAATCTGTTCAAACACCAACAGCAAACAACATGTGGTTTATGTGAGAAGGAAGGAATTAACAATAAAAGGGAGTTATATTGCCCCCTAGCGGCAGTAAATAAAACCTACTGTGGCAGCAGTCTCGAGTTTGCTTCTCCCGGGTCATTCGGACACGACGAACTAGCTCTGTAATCTCTGGCACAGGTGTCGTTGAGTTGGCAGGTCATCCTTTTTTGTATTAGTAATATTTCATGTTCGTGCTCTTAATTCTCTAGATTGCATTTGTGTGATAAATTGAGCTCACAATAAACATGTCATATTTTTTGTTGCCTTTTTAATCCGAATGAATTGATGTGTACCTGTTTTTATGCCGATCTATACAGACTTAACGGGTATAGCCCAATACTCTCACATATTTAGAGACAGTGTGCACTGCCATTACTGACACTAGTGATGGGAGAGTGAGGTTTCATGAGCCCCATAATGGGCGGAGCTCCAAGCGACATTTGAACCAATCGAAATGTTTTGCCCTCAACAGCAAAAACGTAACGACTGGTTAAAATCAGTGAGCTGCTGATAGCACATGATAGCTCCGCCCACATTTTGATTTCAGAAGCGTCACTCTCCCGTCACTGATTGCAAACTGCAAACCTGTGACAAGTCTTCCCCTGGTGGACATACTTGAGAAGACAGCTCTTCCACTTGTCTCTAGGGGCTACTGTGGGTACCTTACATTACATTACATTACAGGAATTTAGCAGACGCTCTTATCCAGAGCGACTTACAGTTTACATTTATTTGCAATCCATTTATACAGCTGGATATTTAACTGAAGCAATTCAGGTTAAGTACCTTTTAGCCCAAGGGTACAACGGCAGTGCCCCACCTGGGGATTGAACCTGCAACCTTAACGTTACAAGCCCAGCTCCCTAACCATTACACCACACTGCCTGCCTATGGAGTACCTCTGGGAGTTGAAATGGAAGCTACCATTTTAATGAAGGTTGGGGGGGTTGGGGTGGGGGGGTTATTTCAGGGGCCTGGGGTCCTGTGGGCCTTCGTGCCTGGGCCTTCAGGGGACTGGGGCCCTGGGGGTGGACCCTCGAGGCCAGCTGATGAAGACGTGAAGAAGAACGGACGACTGAGGCTGGCCCTGAGCCCCCAGAACCTGGTGGACTGCCCCCGTGAATAAAACATTTCCTTTCATTGTCTCATCTCATCAATCTTCAGCCGCTTATTCCTAGGGGCGCGGGGGGCTGAGCATGACCATGCATTGGGGCCTTCAAGTACGTGAAGAAGAATCCATCGGCGGGCACTCGACACCATTGAGGCTGCCTACGGGCAATTTAGACCAATTAGCCTAACGTGGGACTGTGGGGAGAGGTACCCGGAGGAAACCCCCGGGAGAACTGCTCCCACCCAGAAAGGCCCCGGTAACATGCCCCTTCTTGCTGTGAGGCGAATGAATAAACTGCACCATTCCCTTTCATTATGTCTCCCCCAATATTTAACGTGTGGTTACGCCCCTCGCTCCCACCCCCCTGCCTCTCACAACACACACACACGTAGTGATGGGTGGAGCTGCCGAATGCTACCGGTGACTCACTGGTGATTTGAACCAATGATCTTGTGTTTGCTGTGGAGTGCAAAACCTTTCGATTGGTTCAAACAGGTCAGTGGTTGACAGCTACTTTTCGGTGTCATGATACCTCATTCTCCCATCGCTATACGCTGCCCCAAAGCGGCTGAACCACTTCAATGTAAAAAAACCAAAACAAATCCCTTTAAAATCTTGTAATTGACACGTGCAGCCAGTGCACACCCCCCCCCCCCAATTCTCTTACACCAGCATTTGCTTTGCCCCAAACGTTCAACAAATATTCATCCCAAGTGAGAGGCGGCGCCATTGATCTGTGAATGACTCCATTTTGCAGGTTCTGACCTCTTTTGCAGCTCTCTGTGGCTGGCCTTGAGTCACCGTCCCATTAGTCAACGGCTGAGACATATATCAGCGCGTACAGTGGGCGGCAGTGGTAGCATAATGGTTAGGGAACTGGGCTTATAACACAAAGGTTGCAGGTCCGATCCCATGTTGGGGCACTGCCGTTGTACCCTTGAGCAAGGCACTTAACCTGGATTGCTTGTGTAAGTCGCTCTGGATAAGAGCGTCTGCTAAATGCCTAAAATGTAAAAAATGTAAATGTACAGTAGAACATCTACTGACATCACTGAGAAGAGGCAATCGAGCCCCTCCATTTTTATTTTCCCCTTGCCTGTTCTTCATGATGAAAATCCACATATATATATATTTGGCCCATTGTTTTTCTTCTTCTTGTAAACATGTGGGGATGTGAGAATGCGTGAGCCACGACGCGCGGGAAACGTGCTTAAAAGGTGGCAGTGTAGCGTAACGGTTAGGGAGCTGGGCTTGTAACTCAGAGGTTGCTGGTTCGATTCCCAGGTGGGAGCACTGCCGTTGTACCCTGAGCTAAAGGTACTTAACCTGAATTGCTTCAGTAAAATATCCAGCTGTATAAATGGATTGTATGTAAAGAAAACAATTAAATTGTGTAAGTTGCTTTGGATAAGAGCGTCTGCTAAATGCCTAAAAATGTTAAATGTAAAATGTAAAAGCAGCCCCCCTCGCTCCGAGCAGAGGGGACTGGGTCTGATATGATATCACTGATTCTTAACACCCGGGCTGTTCAGTTCCAGGTCTCGGCGATCTCGCACTACACCGCCTGATTTCACTAATGATCTCACCTCCTGGGCCGAGGCGCTGAAGTCATTCCTGAAATCGGGGCGGGCGTAGTGTGGCCTGTTGATTAAGCTCTCGTCCTGGACTCGAGTGACGTTCGTCCTTAACTTTGACTCACGGTTAAATGCCAGATTCTGTTTCCTCTTCTTCACGGGCACATTTTTGGGTGAGTTCATTTCAACTAATCGCTGGCCGAACTGTGTTTGTGACGAAAACAAGGCACAAACAAACAAACACTGGCATTTAATTGTCAAAGTTAAGGGACAAATGTGGATTTAATCCAGTGCTCTCTCTGTAGAATCTGTGCTGATGGCCACTCTGTGTGTGTGTGTGTGTGTGTGTGTGTGTGTGTGTGTGTGTGTGTGTGTGTACTCCTCAGGACCAGGACTGTGCCTACAACGAGTCGGGCAAGGCGGCAGAGATCAAGGGCTTTAGGGTGGTGCCCAAGGGGAGCGAGAAGGCGTTGCAGGCCGCCGTGGCCAAATTCGGGCCCATCTCGGTGGGGATTGACGCCTCCCTCGACAGCTTCTTTCTGTACAAGAAGGGTGAGTGGCAGCAGCTTCTGCAGAGGATTTCTATGTGGCCCAGAGGGAAGAGTGCCCCCTACTGGCCCAACAGCACCTCTTCCAGCAGCACCTTAGTTCTCCCAAGAGGTCTCCCATCCAAGTACTAACCAAGCCCACACCTGCTTAACATGGTATGGCTGCTTAGCTTCAGCTGTTTAACATGAGAAGGGTACAGGGTGGTATGGCTGCTTAGCTTCAGCAGTGTGACATGAGAAGGGTACAGGGTGGTATGGCTGCCTAGCTTCAGCAGTGTGACATGAGAAGGGTACAGGGTGGTATGGCTGTCTACCTTCAGTTAATGGTTAAGGGTTAACTGGGCTTGTTACCCAAAGGTTGCAGGTTCAATTCCCAGGTGGGGCAGTGCCGTTTTATCCTTGAGCGAAGGCACTTATCCTCAAGTGCTTCAGTAAAAATATCCCGCTGTTTAAATAGATCGTTATGTGAGAAATGTAGAACTGTGCAGGTCGCTGTGGAGTGTAGGAGGCGTTCTCTCCGGGTGTGTTGTAACTGTAGGGGGCGCTCACGACACCTCTCCGCGTTCGCCCCGCAGGCGTGTACTACGACCCGGACTGCGACAAGAAGGACATCAACCACGCCGTGCTGGTGGTGGGGTATGGCGCCACCCCCAAGGGCAAGAAGTACTGGATTGTCAAGAACAGGTGAGCCCCCACGGGGAACAGACCTGACCCCTGACCCCTGACCCTGACCCCTGACCCCTGACCTCTGTTCACTTTCTATATGCCGTTTGATATTTGTGACTTTTTTTCCTGCTCTCCTTTTTTGAAAACATATTGCTTTGCAATGTTTACGTTTGTTTATGTTTTTTTTTGGGGGAGGGGTTCAGCACAACATTTTGCACCGTAAATGTAGATGTAGATGTAAAGAAAAAAACACATTTTGAAAAAAAATATTTTTATCACGTGATTGAATTGGATGAGTGAAATGAAAAAATAAAATATTATTCATTTAAAATATGTGTCCAATGTTAGGGATGTATTATATATATATATGTGAGTGTGTATGGGTGTGTGTGTGTATCAAATTTCATGCACATATAAACAGCTCACGTTTAAAACGTAAGGGATATTGATTGATTGAATTGTTGATCTTATTTGATGACTAAAAATACAACAGAATCACACGTGTACCTTCAGACCAGACAGAAGAATGATTGCATGTGTAGAATGAGCATGGACAACGTTACATTACAACGTGTAAAAACAAACGTTCAGGTATTTTATTTATGCCACTGGTCTATACAGCATGAAACTGGACTGAATTGAAGTGACAGTAGTAAAGAACATTATGACACTAAGCCATATTTAATCAATCAGGAGACAATGTCTTCATGTACTTTTTTATTTGGGGGGAGGTTAGGGGGGGTGTCCACCAGAAGTACTCATTGCTTCTGTGTAGGCCTGAATTGGCCTGAAGTGAACAGTTTTTATGCTGATCTGCGGTGTAAGAATGTAAAAGACAAATGCATTCGGGAGTTACTGAAAAAGAATGGCTGGATTGTGAGTGTTCCAAGTGTCAATCAAATCACTGGTGCTGGCTTATCAAGCAGCTGGAGGAACTGCTCCCCCTCACCTCCAGACACAGAATGGAAGAATGATTACATGTGTAGAATGAGCATGGACAACGTTACATTACAACGTGTAAAAAAAAAAAGTTCAGGTATTTTATTTATGCCACTGGCAGTCTGTTTAATAATATATTCAATGTTATTATATGTATTAAAAATGTAGAAATGTTTTACTAAAAAAGTTGAACATTTTTTAAAATTAAAACGATATTGTTCAAGTGTGTGATTTCATGTTCTGGATTTCAAGGTCTTGGACTGCAGACTTAATGTCAGTGTGTTTATGCATGAACACTGTATAAAGCATGTTTGTCTTGATGGAAACATTCATTCATTTGTTTTACATTTGCAGGTGTTAGGTCATAGGGTGGATAAACAACAGATTATGATTTATGAACAAAATCAGTGGACACATTTCAACCCCTTTTAACCCCCTGTCCTTATCTTCCTTCCCCATCTGTCTTTGTTTTTCTCTCTCTCTCTCTCTCTCTCTCTCTCTCTCTCTCTCTCTCTCTCTCTCTCTCTCTCTCTCTCTCTCTCTCTCTCTCTCTCTCTCTCTCTCTCTCTCTCTCTCTCTCTCTCTCCCTCTCTCTCTCAAACAGCTGGGGGGAAGACTGGGGAAATGCTGGCTATGTCCTGATGGCCCGTAATCGCAAAAACGCCTGTGGAATCGCAAACCTCGCCAGCTTCCCCCTCATGTAACCACCAGGGGGCGTTCAGAGGCCAGAAAGCTGAATTTGCTGTCTTTCACTATCACTAATAAAAGCACTGTTCATGTATGTGGATGTGTGTGTGTGTTCCAGGGGATTACCAACACTGTCTAGTTTACAACTTTCTTCACATTGCCTTTCCTGATATGACTGCATTATCCCTCTCTCTATGTACAGGTAACCGTTAAAATAAAGGAAACACTTGAGTAAATGAAGGATTCTGACGGCTCTGTTATGTATTCTCCTGACATGGTTTAGTTCCACTTAACCTTTAAGTCTAGCGCTCAGTTAGTTTGTGGTTTCCTCCTCTCTTCCGCAAGAGACTCAAAACCCACCTGTTAAGACTCCACTACCACTGAATTCTGCCATCACCACTGCCTACATGTTTAATACTGCTTGTATACAGTGCATCCGGAAAGTATTCACAGCGCTTAACTTTTTCCACATTTTGTTCTGTTACAGCCTTATTCCAAAATGGATTAAATTCATTTTTTTCTCAGAATTCTACACACAATACCCCATAATGACAAAGTGAAAAAAGTTTTTTAGAAATTTTTGCAAATGTATTAAAAATAAAAAATTAAATATCACATGTACATAAGTATTCACGCCGTTTGCTATGACACTCAAAATTGAGCTCAGGTGCATCCTGTTTCCACTGATCATCCTTGAGATCCACTTCATTGGAGTAAACTTGTGGTAATTGATTGGACATGATTTGGAAAGGCACACACCTGTCTATATACGGTCCCACAGTTGACAGTGCATGTCAGAGTAAAAACCAAGCCATGATGTCCTAGGAACTCTCCATAGACCTCCGAGATAGAATTGTGTTGAGGCATAGATCTGGGGAAGGGTATAAAAACATTGCTAAAGCATTGAAAGCACTCAGGAGAACAGTGGGCTCCATCATTGTGAAATGGAAGAAGTTTGGAACCACCACAACTCTTCTTAGAGCTGGCCGTCTGGCCAAACACAGTAACCGGGCAAGAAGGGCCATGGTCAGGGAGGTGACCAAGAACCCAATGGCCACTCTAAGAGAGCTTCAGAGTTCCTCTGCAGCGATGGGAGAACCTGGTAGTGGCTAGACGGAAGCTACTCCTGAGTGAAAGGCATATGACAGCCCACCTGGAGTTTGCCAAATGGCACTTAAAGGACTCTAAGAGCATCAGGAAAAAGATGATCTGGTCTGATGAGACACAAATTGAACTTTTTGGCCTGAATGCCAAGTGCTACCATAAAGGTCTGATTGATGGAGTGCTAAAAATTTCTAAAAACCTTTTTTCACTTTGTCATTATGGGGTATTGTGTGTAGAATTCTGAGAAAAAAAGGAATTTAATCAATTTTGGAATGAGGCTGTAACAGAACAAAATGTGGAAAAAGTGAAGCGCTGTGAATACTTTCCGGATGCACTGTATGTATACTTGTTTAAAACTTCTGCATTACTGCACTGATCTCTTGCGCGAACTATGATTGTTCCTACCATATATAAATGCACATCTCATGCACAAGTCGCTCTGGATAAGAGTGTCTGCTAAATGCTTATAATATCATGTAAATTGTCAATCAAACCATTAAACCACGCCCCCCCAGCGAGGTGTTCTATCATGTCTCTGTCTTGAATTATTATTATTATTTTTAGTCTCTTTGGACAGAACGTTTTTTGAAAGCAATCTGGTAATGATGGCATGGTTACTCTTTTTCTACTGAATAGAACGCATTTCTGAAGTCCTTCTGATGAACTTGTAGCTATGTTGTTTTTGAGCTTTGTTATAAAGCCAGTGGCGATTTCAAGGTTTTAAAACAGGGGGTGCAATGGGCAGAAAGCATTTTCTTTTCAATGTTTTTTGACATTGATTTGAAAATTGTAATATTTGAATCCCAACAGTAGGGGCAGCAAATGCACCCCCTGCACCCGCGGTGAAATGGCCACTGCCGGGAGCTGTAGGCGAAGCTTCAGAAGCTTCCCACTTGAGCCACGTCCAGAAAGCTGTGCGGCTCTATGCGTGTCTCGAGTTTGTATT
Organism: Aldrovandia affinis; assembly: GCA_029706075.1. NCBI lineage: Eukaryota > Metazoa > Chordata > Actinopteri > Notacanthiformes > Halosauridae > Aldrovandia > Aldrovandia affinis. The sequence continues at coordinate 969,145 of JAINUG010000294.1, read as the reverse complement.
TAAAGCCAATTACACTGATTCAATATTCTCTGAGGAATTAGTCTGTGACCTTAAATTCCCGCAACTTGATTAGACTCCATATAGCTGTCTCAGGGCGGGGGTTGGGGGAAAGACACTATGAATTGATTAAGTGCCATTATTCGTTTTTTAGTTGCTGTAAATAAACATTGTTTTGATAGAAAGAGGGAGGTGGAGATCAGTGTTCTGGCAGCCGAAACTTTTCGGTTCGCCCTTGACGGCTTGAAATGACATTCACATGATGCGAGAGAGAGAGAGAGAGGGGGAATGAGAGAGAAAGATGAAGTGGGAGAGAGACAGAGAGAGAGAGAGAGAGAGAGAGAGAGAGAGAGAGAGAGAGAGAGAGAGAGAGAGAGAGAGAGAGAGAGAGAGAAAGACAGAGAGAGAGAGAGAGAGAGAGAGAGAGAGAGACAGAGAGAGAGAGACAGAGAGAGAGAGACAGAGAGAGAGAGAGGGAGAGAGAGAGAGAGAGAGAGCCCGAGGCGAGAGATGAAAACAGTTTGCAGGAAATTGAACTTCCTCTTCGAGCTCTTAAAACCGGTCCCCTTTGGTCTGGTCTTCTCCAGTTGCTAGGCGACCGCTTACAGACAAGGCTCTAGCCGGGACACGCTAAGGCAAGGTAAGCATCGCTTCATCCCAAGCCTTACGCTATTGGAGAGACTCTGTTCACGGAGGGAGTTTTAAAAGCTCAGACCTGACTGTCCTGTATTGAGGATACACTGCCGTTGTATCCTTGAGCTAAAGGTACTTAACCTGAATTGCTTCAGTAAAAAAAATATATCCAGCTGTATAAATAGATTGTATGTAAAGAAATGTAAAACTGTGCAAGTCGCTCTGGATAAGAGCGTCTGCTAAAACGCCTAAAATGTAAAATGTAAATGTTATTGCATTGCACTGGGCAGACCCCTTTCAGATCAAAGCATGTGCTAGTTCCTCTTTCTCAAGTTAAAGTTTTTCATTGTGTACAAAAGGGGAAGAGGGGGTGAACACTGTCAATACGCTGGGACCAAAAATGAATCTTTAATTTAAGTTTAAAAAATGAAGCATTAAGTTAAGTAAAAAAATAAAAAATGCAATAAACCCGACCACATTCGATGTGTTGTCACTGCTGAAGGCCCAGAGCCAGTGGAGGAGAATCAAAGCATTAAAGCATAGCGTTGTTTTCATCGGGCGGTTTTCTGCAGACGCACAGTCATTTCAGTTTCATGTTTGTGCATGAAATCTGAGAGCAAATATCAAAACCTGCTTCAGTCCACAGATGCTAGGAAGGGCCAGTTGTATACCTGCTTCAACATTTTCTTTTCAAATGTTCATTTTTATTTTATTGCTTGGCAGAGCCCCTTATCCAGGGGAAGGTATGTAGCGTGTAACAGGGGTTGGTCTTGGAGTGCCAGAGATGTCTCTGGATTTTGTTCTATCCGAACCCCTACCGACATAATTTGATTAATTATTAGGCTTCATGAACACAGGTGACCAGGTCATGGTACTCAGCATTTCACCATTTACACTCATTCAGAATCAGACTCCTAACAATCAAAAGTGCGCAATCAGACAACTGTTAGGGCACTGTTCTAGAGTGTGGATGAGCCCCACTGTCTTGTTAAGGCACCATTCTAGTATGTAGATGAGCACCATGGTCTGCATGCTGTTCTAGGGTGTGGATGAGCCCCACGGTCTGCATCCTGTTAAGGCACTGTTCTAGTGTGTGGATGAGCCCCACGGTCTGCATCCTGTTAAGGCACTGTTCTAGGGTGTGGATGAGCCCCACGGTCTGCATCCTGTTAAGACACTGTTCTAGTGTGTGGATGAGCCCCACGGTCTGCACCCTGTTAAGGCACTGTTCTAGTGTGTGGATGAGCCCCACGGTCTGCATCCTGTTAAGGCACTGTTCTAGTGTGTGGATGAGCCCCACGGTCTGCATCCTGTTAAAAGACTGTTCTGGTGTGTGGATGAGCCCCACGGTCTGCATTGTTAAGGCACTGTTCTAGTGTGTGGATGAGCCCCACGGTCTGCATCCTGTTAAGGCACTGTTCTAGTGTGTGGATGAGCCCCACTGTCTGCACCCTGTTAAGACACTGTTCTAGTGTGTGGATGAGCCCCACGGTCTGCATCCTGTTAAGGCACTGTTCTAGTGTGGGGATGAGCCCCACGGTCTGCATGCTGTTAAGGCACTGTTCTAGTGTGCGGATGAGCCCCATGGTCTGCATGCTGTTAAGGCACTGTTCTAGTGTGGGGATGAGCCCCACGGTCTGCATGCTGTTAAGGCACTGTTCTAGTGTGTGGATAAGCCCCACGGTCTGCATCCTGTTAAGACACTGTTCTAGTGTGTGGATAAGCCCCACGGTCTGCATCCTGTTAAGACACTGTTCTAGTGTGTGGATGAGCCCCACGGTCTGCATCCTGTTAAGACACTGTTCTAGTGTGTGGATGAGCCCCATGGTCTGCATCCTGTTAAGACACTGTTCTGGTGTGTGGATGAGCCCCATGGTCTGCATGCTGTTAAGGCACTGTTCTAGTGTGTGGATGAGCCCCACGGTCTGCATCCTGTTAAGACACTGTTCTAGTGTGTGGATAAGCTCAGATGGAACAAAACCCCAGAAGCATTTCTGTCTCTCTGGGACCAGGGTTTCCTACTTTTGGCTTATAATGTGACCAATTTATCCGCTTTATAAGGCTGAATACTCACTGAAGGGATTTCAGTGACCTGTTCAGAGATGCAGTGGCAGTGCCCCCTATCAAATCAAACCACAGTCCTCTGGTCTCAAACCCAGTTCCTCAGCCACTGGATAAACCCGTATTCTTCCTGTATGCTTTCTTCTGTCCCGTGCCAGTGTTTCTAGGATGCACACCCTACAAAGCCTCTTCCTATTGGCCCTCTGGATTTCCGGCCACGCCTCCTCTGCTCTCGACCTCTCCCTGAATGGACAGTGGAAGCAGTGGAAGAGCCAGCACGGCAAGGAGTATGACGACCAGGTAAGGGCGGGCGCCCAATCGCGGAGAGAGAGGGAGGGAGAGGGAGGGAGAGAGAGAGAGAGGGAGAGAGAGGGAGAGAGAAATGGAGAGAGAGAGAGAGAGAGGGAGAGAAAGAGGGAGAGAGAGAGAGAGGAGAGAGAGAGAGAGAGAGCCCGAGGCGAGAGATGAAAACAGTTTGCAGGAAATTGAACTTCCTCTTCGAGCTCTTAAAACCGGTCCCCCTTTGGTCTGGTCTTCCAGTTGCTAGACAAGGCTCTAGGGGGGATATCTGTCCCAAGCCTTACGCTCCAAAATGACTGACTGTCCTGTATTGAGGATACACTGTCCCAACCTGAATTGAAAGGGAGGGAGAGAAGGGGGATATCTGTAAGGCTGGACGTAGGGCCCTGCAGAGAGGTATTGATGTTGAATCCTGTAAATGTAAATGTATTGTATTGTAAATGTATTGTAAATGTATTGTATTGTAAATGTATTGTATTGTAAATGTATTGTAATGTAAATGTATTGTAATGTAAATGTATTGTATTGTAAATGTATTGTATTGTAAATGTATTGTATTGTAAATGTATTGTATTGTATTGTAAATGTATTGTATTGTAAATGTATTGTATTGTATTGTAAATGTATTGTAATGTAAATGTATTGTAATGTAAATGTACTGTATTGTAAATGTATTGATGTTGATGATTGATCAGCTGCAGGAGGCCCAGAGGAGGCTGATCTGGGAGAAGAACTTGAGGACGATGGAGAAACACAACCTGGAGGCTTCGCTGACAATCATGGTACAGTCCTCCAAATACATTCACCCCCACAATGGTACAGTCCTCAAATACATTCACCCCACAATGGTACAGTCCTCAAATACCTTCACCCCCACAATGGTACAGTCCTCAAATACCTTCACCCCCACAATGGTACAGTCCTCAAATACATTCACCCCCACAATGGTACAGTCCTCAAATACATTCACCCCCCACAATGGTACAGTCCTCAAATACATTCACCCCCCACAATGGTACAGTCCTCAAATACATTCACCCCCCACAATGGTACAGTCCTCAAATACATTCACCCCCACAATGGTACAGTCCTCAAATACATTCACCCCCACAATGGTACAGTCCTCAAATACATTCACCCCCACAATGGTACAGTCCTCAAATACATTCACCCCCCACAATGTTACAGTCCTCAAATACCTTCACCCCCCACAATGGTACAGTCCTCAAATACCTTCACCCCCACAATGGTACATTCCTCAAATACATTCACCCCCACAATGGTACATTCCTCAAATACATTCACCCCCCACAATGGTACAGTCCTCAAACAGATTCACCCTGGCTTCATCTGATCTAATGCTTTTTGAGCCTAATCTGTTGACTTGTTGGCACCACTGTATTTTCCACAGGATTGGCTAACTGGATTATTTATGCACAACAAAATGTTCAATGTTAAATCAACTCTAACAGAGTTATATGCAGTACTGAGTGTAGTAGGGACAAAATGTAACATAAGTGCTCAGCCTTGTCATAATTATGAATAAAATGATCAAATTAAATCCATAATATGATGTACTGAAAATGCAGTCTATGAGTGGATTGTCATAGCAACTGTGATGCACTGTCCTCTCAGTGAGGTGAAGTTGTGTGTATCTCGGCCGCGGGCAACGTTGACAAATTTAGCCTGGTTAGCTACGCAAACACTTCGACCCTCGCGGAGAAAGAGGAGCATCGTTAGCCAGTGCATTTAAAAAGTCACTGTTTTACATTTCGTGCTTAACTCAATCAGGCAACTGTCGGAACGTGGTGGACGGAAAGCTGAGCTAATCTAATAACTGAGAACGGGTTGTTCAATCAGCCCCAGTTCACCCAGTTCACCCCTCTACTCCCCTCTCTGCACTGGCTCCTCACAGTTCACCCAGTTCACCCCTCTACTCCCCTCTCTGCACTGGCTCCCCATCACAGTTCACCCAGTTCACCCCTCTACTCTCCTCTCTGCACTGGCTCCTCCCAGTTCACCCACTTCACCCCTCTACTCTCCTCTCTGCACTGGCTCCTCACAGTTCACCCAGTTCACCCCTCTACTCCCCTCTCTGCACTGGCTCCTCACAGTTCACCCAGTTCACCCCTCTACTCCCCTCTCTGCACTGGCTCCCCACAGTTCACCCAGTTCACCCCTCTACTCCCCTCTCTGCACTGGCTCCCCATCACAGTTCACCCAGTTCACCCCTCTACTCCCCTCTCTGCACTGGCTCCCCATCACAGTTCACCCAGTTCACCCTGCACTGGCTCCCCTCTCTGCACTGGCTCCCATCACAGTTCACCCAGTTCACCCCTCTACTCCCCTCTCTGCACTGGCTCCTCACAGTTCACCCAGTTCACCCCTCTACTCCCCTCTCTGCACTGGCTCCTCACAGTTCACCCAGTCACCCCTCTACTCTCCCTCTCTGCACTGGCTCCCCATCGCAGCACGCATTCAATTCAAATCACTGGTGCTTGCTTTTCAGGCGGCTAGAGGAACTGCTCCCCCATACCACCAATCACTCATCACTCCCTACAACCCCAGCCAGACCCCTCCACTCAGCCTCCTCTGGCAAACTGACTGTCCCATCCCTCCGGGCGCCTGGCAGCCGCTCCTCGCGGTCTCGCCTCTTCTCTGTCCTGATCCTTCGCTGGTGGAACGGCCTTCACGGTCAGGACCGGAATCACTTCCAATCTTCCGCAAGAGACTCAAAACCCACCTCTTCAGACTCCACTACCACTGAATTCTGTACATCTAGCCTATTGTCATCACCACTGCCTACTTGCTCAACACTTCTTGTACGTGTATCCCTGCCTTCTCATTTAATAAAAAAAAGCAAAACTAAAAAAAAACGAACCTTTTCCTTCCCAGTGTTACAGGTATGATATGCAGCTGCCAACAACGATGTCTATCACTGTATTACTGCACTGATCTCGTGCGCAAACTATGATTGCTCCTCCCATGTATTAATGCACATCTTGTAAGTCACTCTGGATAAGAGCGTCTGCTAAATGCTTAAAATATCAAATGCAACGAGGGAAGCCCTTCTCTGAGCCGAACTGACCTCAGTGTGTGTCTCGGTCCTGTGTAGATCGCAGAGGAGGTCAACGCCATGCTCAACGGTCTGAGTGGGGAGGAGGGGCTCGGTCGCCGCGGCAACCTGACGTTCAGCATCCCGGGCGCGCCCCCCCGCCCCCGCTGGAGGTGGACTGGAGGGACAAAGGCCTGGTCAGCCCAATCAGAAACCAGGTGCGATCCTTCATCAGTTGTAGTTCTGTGTGGCTCAGTAGGTAGAGCATGGCGTTGGCAACGCTTAGGTTGGGGGTTCACTTCCCACTGGGACCACATATACTGAAAAATGTATGCATTCATTAATGTCAGTCGCTTTGGATAAAAGCGTCTGCTAAATGGCATATATATATATATATATAGGGAAGAAGAAAATAATAAAATATGGCATTTCCCACCGATCGCACATAACAATTTGGTATTGATAGGAGGAAATTGATGATTGGCCAGGATTTTTAAATCTCAGGGTGTATTGCCGAGTTAAGTAAAGGATGCATTTTTAAAAATGATCAAAATGGTCAGAGCTTCCACATTGGTTTGGTTTGTATGGACTTTGCCTCCCCTCCCCTGTGATTGGTTCAAGTCATTAAGTAACTTGATTGCTATTCCCATTTTGAGGCTCAGAAAGCCTGTCTGTACACTGACCGTATTTGTATACATTAAAAACCCTTGTTGTGCAAATTAAAATAAACAAATAAAGAACAAACAGCACATAGCATTAGCATAACGTTAGCATAACATTAGCATAGCTAGGACTTTCGCATTAACATTAGTATAACATTAGCATAGCTAGGGCATTAACCTGAGTATAACATTAGCATAGCTAGCTTTCACATGACTTTAGCATAGCTAGGATTATAGCTAGACTTTCGTGTAACATTAGCATAGCTAGGGTTAGCACAAGCATACAAGCATAACGTTAGCATAACATTAGCATAACATTAGCATTAGCTAGCTAGGCATTAACCTTAGCATAGTATAACATTAGCATATCATTAGCATAACGTTAGCATAACTTTAGCATAGCTAGGGCATTAACCTGAGTATAACATTAGCATAGCTAAGACTTTAGCATGAGTGTAACATTAGCATAGCTAGGACTTTAGCATGAGTGTAACATTTGCATAGCTAGGACTATCGCATGAGTGTAACATTAGCATAGCTAGGGTGTTAGCACAAGCATATAATTAGAATAACATTAGCATAACATTAGCATAGCTAGGGGATTAACCTGAGTATAACATTAGCATAGCTAGGACTTTAGCCTGAGAGTAGCATGAGCATAGCATTAGCATGGCGAGGGCTTGGCGAGGTTGGTGGTCTCCAGCGATATCTTCTCCAAACCAAATTCCCCCGGGATTAATAAAGCCTATCTTATCTTATCCTCCAGGGGGCGTGTGGGTCGTGCTGGGCCTTCAGCGTGGCGGGGGCCATGGAGGGGCTGATGAAACAGAAGACGGGCAAGTTGACCCCCCTCAGCCCCCAGAACCTGCTGGACTGCAGCAGGAGCTATGGCAACCACGGCTGCAAAGGGGGGTACCTCTCCAAGACCTTCAAGTACATCATTGGGAACAAGGGCATCGACTCCGACAGCTCATACCCCTATGAGTACAGGGTGAGGTGGGGGTGAAGGAAGAGAGAGAGAGAGGGGGGATGGGGGTGCCCCAAAGCACCTCTGGAGAACTGGGAGAGGGGCAACTTCCTCAGGATCCAGGGCTGGCCATGCACTACAAGAGCATAAGCATGCTTGATGATCACAACAGTCCAATCAGCTCATTTTACCTACAGTCTAGAACAGGGCTATTCAATTCCAGGAAGTGAGCTAATAAGTGAAATCAGGTGGTGTAGTGTGTGATTTGAGCCAATGCCTGCAGACCCAGTGGCCCTTGAGGCCTGGAATTGAATAGCACTGGTCTACAAAGTATCTAGCACTGTGTCAAGCCTGATCTTGAACACCCTAATTGTATCATGTAGTGCTTTGTAGTGCTAGCAAGTGCTTTGAGATTGTTATGGCCACTATGTAAAGGCAATCACATAATTATCATCCACTAACGTGTATGTTGTATCAGCGCGTAACGTAACGCCTCTCTCTCACGTTGTATCTGCGCGTAACGTAACGCCTCTCTCTCACGTTGTATCTGCGTGTAACGCTGCGATGTTCGCTAACGCCTCTCTCTCACGTTGTATCCGCGCGACAAATGAAAAGCCAATCATCAGTGAACAAATTGGCCTTCTTCTCGTAACGCTGCGATGTTTGTTTAATACAGAACATATTTGTTCACCTGTCGTTCCAGTAGAAATAATCAAGCAACATAACAAGTCCTCCACAAATTCGCCTCTCCAACAATCTCTCTCTCTCCTCCAGGAGGGGAAATGTCGTTACTCCCTCGGGAACAGAGCTGGGTACTGCTCGGGGTACCAGATCCTGCCAGCCGGGAACGAGAAGGCGCTCCAGTACGCCGTCGCCAACGTGGGACCCATTTCCGTGGGCATCAACGCCTTGCTGCCCTCTTTCCACTACTACCGAGGAGGTGAGGGGGTTTAGTCACAAATACCGATCTTCAGGCGGGACCTTCTGCTGCTTCGACTTATAGACCATCTTTATAAAGGGCTTTCCATATTACATTACATTACATTACAGGCATTTAGCAGACGCTCTTATCCAGAGCGACTTACAGTTTTCACATTTCTTTACATACAATCCATTTATACAGCTGGATATTTTACTGAAGCAATTCAGGTTAAGTACCTTGCTCAAGGGTACAACGGCAGTACCCCACCTGGGATCGAACCTGCAACCTTTGCATTACAAGCCCAGTTCCTTAACCATTATGCTAACATTGCCGCCCCATGTGGGACGCTATGGCCCTGTGTCGTGAAAGTTAAGGGGGCGGTTCAATCAACCCCCTGGAAAGGGGTTTCCGGTTCTCAGTTGCCGTGCATGACTGAGTGATGACAGTCTGGTTTAGCCACAATGATGGATTTTCAGGAAGTAACTTCTGATACTAATAGTAATAATAGATTACACTCATAAAGTGCTTTTCATAAACCCAAAGACGGTGTACAGCAGGGTTACTCAAATCTGGCACACAAATCCAAATTCGGATCTGGGTTTCCTTTCTATCAGGTAGTTTAGAACAATTGCAAGTGCAAATGCAAATGATGCAAATGCAAATGATTGGCCAGAGTGCCTTCACACCTGACTCCCAGGTAAAGGGAGTGTGTTTGGCCCACGAGGACCGTGATCTGACCGTAGCCCTGGTGTACAGAGTGACCGCGGGGGAAACATTGCACACAATACACAAGAGCAATAGGTTCTGCTGTTATGGACACAGCTTTTTGGGGATTTACAGCAGTTCGAAATTCAAACAAATGCAACATTTGTGTTAGCTGTGATGAGTGAGAAGTTACACACAAACGCCTAAAATGTTACATCAGTGCCAATAGTCCACTAGGACATTTTTGCGGTTGGTCCAAACATTGACAAACTAGACCCCCCTACATACATCATTTCTGAAAACTGAGCGAAGAATATTTTCATGCGCAAAGTGCCTTCCCCCCAGAGTGGGCTCTGGCCGGGAGTGCCACCGGGCGTGTGAGTGGCTGTCCGTCCCAGGGAGGGGGGAGGGAAGCCGACAGGGCATTCGCTGTGCATAAGAGTGGCTCTGTAGTACCGGGTTACGGTCGACAGCCTGGCGAGTGCCATCTCGGAGGAGACGTTTCTTCGCCTTCGTCACTACCGGTCGCAGGACTACGGCAGCGAACTCACATTACTAGGGGGGGGATTGACATAGAAATAGAGGGTGTAATTGGCTACTAAATTGGGAGAAAATGGGAGAAAATCTGAAACAAAATCTTATTCGTTCTGCCTCCGACCAATCACAGAAGGCTGTAGGCTTTGCCCTCCTGGTGAGAAAATCATTTTTGTGCATGCGTGCACTCAGCAGGTTAAGTCACTCTGCGTTGCTGCTTACTTCCTCATTGGCAGACTACAGGCCTACAAAAGCCCACCGTTGTTTGTGTGGAGCATGTGTGGAAAGGTTCAGGGGTGCACAGATGTGTCCAATGAGGCTTCTACTCCCACGCCCCCCGGGCAAGGTCCAGCACTCTGACCGCTGCTCCACGCGCTTCCATCCCCTGTGCAGGTCTGTACGATGAGCCGCAGTGCGGATCCAAAAACACCAATCACGCTGTGCTTGTGGTGGGATATGGCACGGACAAGGGGCAGGACTTCTGGCTGGTAAAGAACAGGTACAAATTTTTATTATGCATTTGTGCAACATTTTACATTTACATTTTAAGCATTTAGCAGGTAAAACTTACAAGATGTTTAATACAAGGTAAGAACAATTTTGGTGCACAAGATCAGTGCAGTAAACAGCAAAATCATTGCAGGCATATCATACCTGTAACACTGGGAAAGAAAAGGTTAGTGGTTGTTTGCAAGGCTTCAAAATACACAGAGAGCTCTGAGGACAAAAAGAGGACAAAACGCATTCAGGTTTTCACTTTGAAATCGACAATATAAAAAGGAAAAGCGTTGGTCCTTGGGTTAAATGAATGTACCAAAAAAAACAGGAGGAAAATAAATCCTCACGTGTCCTGGTTGAACAGAATAAGTTCCTACCTTGTTGTAGATGTTGCACTGGCGACCTCTAGTGTCCACTTGCTTACATTACACCACAATACCTGCGGGCTTGACCAGCAAGCTCCCAACTGACCCGATGTGTTTTAATACCTATAGCAGCTGATTTGAAAGACATGTCACACTGCAATAACTGAGCCGTGCACCTGTTTTCACACAAGACTACATAATGTTTATTAGATTTGTTTTAATGCCGCTGTTTTATGTTGTCATTTTTAATATTGTCTTGTGTACTGTTGTGTATTTGCATACACAAATCCCCCCTTGAAAAACAGATATCAATCTCTGAAAACACACAACAGAGACATCATTGCTAGATTTAATCAGGGCTTTTGCGTGTTAGAATATGCTGAAGTGCAGAACAATGAAAACTATTATTTGCGGAGTGTAGATTTTCCGGTTCTCGGTTGCCCAGATTGCTCGGTTGCTCGGTTATCTCAGATGACCGCATAACAACGCACTTTTTTTTTGTCTGTTTTCTTTTGTAGCTGGGGCACGGCCTGGGGTGAAAAGGGATTTGTCAGAATGGCCAGGAACAAAAATAACCTGTGTGGAATCGCGAACTTCCCCATATACCCCACCATGTGACACTGCGGGTGGATCAGACTGAGCCAAAGCATATCACCTCAGGTCGTGACTCAAAATGAAAATCACCTCGTACCTTAAGCACAGAAAAACAACCATGTATAAGACATACTATTTTACAAAAGTGGTTCAACAATATATGTATGTATGGATTGACCCTGGCCTGTATTTTTATATAGTTAAATTGGAAGCGATTGATTCATAGAACTTGGAAACGTGTTTTAACAGGTTTAATTGTTTTCCTCTAAGTTTCTTAGTCTACACAAATAAAAACTGTTGGTATAAATTGTTCATTTTCAAAAGCTATAGGTATCATTGTGTCTGTGTGTCAGAGTATGTATGTGTTTGTGTGTGTGTGTGTGTTTGTGTGTGTGTTTGTTTGTGTGCAGCTGTGTGTGAATGTATGTGTGTGTGCATACATGTGTGTTTATGTGCATGTGTGTATATGTGTGTGCAGCTTTGCATGCTTGAGTGTGTGTGTGCATGCATGCATGCATGTGGGTGACTCTTTGTGTGTGTGTGTGTGTGTGTATGTGTATGCATCTTTGCGTGCTTGAGTGTGTGTGTGCATGCATGTGTGTGCATGTGTGATGATGTGTCATGTTTGTTTATCAGTGGTTATCACCATCTCCACATTGGCGGCCATCTTAATGGAAATGAGATTTTCTCACTCACACATATGGAACGTGTCGAGTGAAAGTGCCTTGGACAAACAAGCATGAGAGGAAAAACCTTCAGAGCTTTCGTCACACATACTGAGTACAAAAGAGTAGGAGAATTTTCAGATACATTATAGTTCAGTTACATTTTACATTTACATTTAAAGCATTTAGCAGACGCTCTTATCCAGAGCGACTTACAAGATGTGCATTAATACATGGTAAGAACAATCATAGTTAGCACATAAGATCAGTGCAGTAATACAGCAATAGACATCATTGCAGGCATGTGCGTATCATACCTGTAACACTGGGAAAGAAAGGTTAGTGTGTTTTGTTTTTTTAAATAGTGTAGAACAAGTAAACAGTGGTGACGACAGATTGGCTAGATGGACAGTGTTCAGTGGTAGTGGAGTCTGAAAAGGTGGGTTTTGAGTCTCTTGCGGAAGATTGCAAGTGATTCCGCGGTCCTGACCAATTGCGGAAGGTCGTTTCACCAGCGAGGGATCAGGACAGAGAAGAGGTGAGACCACGAGGAGCGGCTGCCAGGCGCCCGGAGGGATGGGGCAGTCAGTTTGCCAGAGGAGGCTCTTATAAGCTATGATATGACAGCTGAACAAAAGCATAGAAGTTAGTCTTAGCTGTTGTGTAAAGCCACTTTTTCAAAATGGTGGGGGTGGGGAAAGATGAGCTACCAGGCCTGGGGTAAGTTGACCCATACATATGACACATACAGTATTTGTATTTATTGTCAAAATTATCTGCACAAATGGCATACATGTATTACTCATGTAAAAATACAGAGAATACATATGGTAGTAATTTATAAGAAAGTACATACACCATGTATTTAGAGAACATATAATTCATGAAAGGTACAGAAGAATTGGTGCCTTTTCATGATACAAAATAGGTTTGGAAAATATATAAATGCATGCACACAAATGGCCCACGACTGCGGTGGGCAACTTGTGAATGCTTAGAACCGAGATAGCATCAAAGTCAACAGAAAAAAAACCTACACTATTTTCCTGCTCAATGGCAGGAAAACCACAGAATTAGCTATAACAAGCATGTGTCAAGATTAAGTACGTAGGAGAAAAGATATATCGGTTGCATGATTGGCTTGAACTAAGTTACTTCCAAATTGTCATGTACTGCATGTCTGATATCCTTTACCAGTAGGCTCTCGTGGAATTGGTAGAGCCAATGCCATAGGGCCACACTGCCAAAATTGAGATTTAAAATTGGTCAATGTCCAGTGATGTGCAATATTGTACAGTCATAGCAGTTTTGTGAAGTATTGAACATAGATGAACACTCTAAAGTGAAGTTCTGCTTTCCCCCCAGTTATTACAGAGCAGATTTCAGGATGCCACGGTTTTATAAACAGAAAACAGAGAGAGCATCAAACTCCCTTGATGATCTGAAAATAGCAAATGAAGAAGTAGGGCAAAGGAGATCGATAAGATCAGTTGCAAAACAGTTTAAGATTGACCGAATGACTCATTGACTCAAATGATTCATTCAGAAAATAAAGGATGGAGAGTCAGCATCTGTAGGATATGCAAGACTTTCAACATTGTACATGGCGTTTGACGCTACCATGGAGCTAGAGCTTGCCTGCCATATTAAGAAGCTCTCTAATCAGTTCCATGGGCTAAGTCCTCTGAAATGTAGAGAGCTGGCTTATGAATATGCAGATCAAAACGGAGTGAAAATGCCAGAAAGCTGGTCCAGAGATGAAAGAGCAGGTCAGTTTTAGAAGTAATTGAATGAAAAGGCAGTATTTAATTGACAAAACCAGACATTTCCATGATACTAATCTAAGTCAACTGCTATTGACAGGAGGAGACTGGTTGCAGTCCTTTATGGAACGTCGCCATATGTCATGCCGTACACCACAGGCAACATCACTGGGAAGGGCCACAGCTTTTAATAAGCATTTTTTAATAACTTGGCTTCAGTGATGGATGAATAGTTATTTTATTCTTCACAAGAAAACTGTCCATTTATGATGTGTTTAACTAAATATATGACTTTTAATTTTAGATTCAAGTTCCCGCCAAACATGATCTATAACATGAATGAGAGTGGCATCACAAATGTGCAGTCTCCAAAACAAATAGTGATGGAGAAGGGGAGAAAACAAGTTGGTTCAGTGACATCAGGAGAAAAAGGGAGCTAGTTACACTTGTTTGTGCAGTCAGTGGGGAATGTGATTTCACCAATGTTCATCTTCCTGCGTGTCCGTTACCATGACCCATAGGCTCTATTGGTTGTTCCACCAAGTCTGGTTGGACAAATGAGAACGCATTTGTCCAATTCTTAGAGCATGTAATCAGGCACACCAACTGCTCTAGAAGTAACCCTCTGTTGCTCATCCTGGATAACCACGAGTCTCACATCACATTGAAGGCTGTCAAGTTAGCAAAGGAGAATGGCATTGTGATGCTCACTCTGCCAAATCTGCATTTTGTCCACTCACAAAACTTAAAATGTCTTAATTTGTTTTTATTTGCACCAATTCAACAGATAGAAGAAATGTCTCAGACTGGCTCAACTTACCCCACTCATTGGCTCATCTTACATGGGGTAAGTTGAGCCAAAAGATAAACTTTTTTTCCAGACAGCATATCTATGAAACTATTTAAGCTAAACAGAAGGTGTTGGTTTCCAAAGAGGCACAACACCTTAAGGATTCAATTGGCATCGATATTGCAAAGAAAACAATATTTGACTCAGCAACATAATGAAAAATGAAAAAAATGGCACATCTTACCCCAGTCTCCCCTATGCAAGAGAAAGAACGATTTCAAAGCTTGGAGGCTTGGATGTCTTTGCTCATAAAACTAGTCATAAGGTTAGCACGCCCTGTTCTTACCCCTCTGGCCTTGCTCGCGAACATTTATTTTTTTGCAGAAAATTTGCTGTGAGTTTTTTCTTTCACAGCATCAGCACATACATTCGAATGGCAGCCTCTGTCTGACCAATGGATGGAGATTTTTTGAGCGCTGTATAAAGAAACATATCAATTCATTAACACGAATGCTCGTGATCGGATCCCTTCTGAAACGCTGTGGAGCACAAATAAATCGCCACTATCTGTGTGTCGCACGTGCAACACGGTCCTGTGTAATGCAACTCCGGGCCACTGGGAGACGCTGTGGGATCTCCCCGGCTCTGCTTTTGCAGAAGCTCCTGGCACTCACCCTTCTTGTACAGAGAGAGGATGCTGAGGGAGCCGTCGATCCCCACCGAGGCGGGAATCCAAATGTAGCATTTCACACAGCAAGGAGCGTACCACATCTCCACTGGTGTACTGGCTCGGCTGCATCTGAGATGAGGCAGGTGACGTTGCCATGGACACGGATGTGCCCTGCCTGTGTCTGTGTGCAGTATGGACAATACCATACGCGCCATGCAAATACATTTTGATTGATTGACTTATGGCAACTAACTATATATATATATATATATATATACAGTATATATGCCATTTAGCAGACACTTTTATCCAAAGCGACTTACAGTAGTGAATGTATCCATTTTTCAGTATATGTGGTCCCCGTGGGGATTGAACCGACAACCTCAGCATTGCCAATGCCACGCTCTACCTACTGAGCCACACAGAACCACTGTAGTGTGATTTAGGGATTAAAGGGATTGGGCTTGCAACCAGAGTAACCGAAAGGTTGCAGGTTTGATTCCCAGCCATATAATGCAATTGTACCACTGAGCAAGGTTCTGATTCTCAATTGCCTCAGTAAAACATCAAAAATATACGAGACACAGAACACACACATAGCTCTGGACAAAAGCATCGGCTAAATTCCTGCAATGTAAACATACACACTTTAACAAAGATGGTCTATCAACCTCTGGAGTGATGGTGCAACAAGCTTAATAGAAAGGACGAGTGTCGGTCACTCTATTCGGAGCGGTTACCTTGGAATCTGTGCCGTTTTTAAATCCTCTTCTACTTCAGGTAAGAAATATCCAGCAGCGCTGTGCATTTAAATGAGAGACCCTGTAAAGCAGGGGTATTCAAATCCAGGCCTCAAGGGCCGCAGGGTCTGCAGGTATTTGCTCCAACCACGCACTACACCACCTGATTTCACTAATTCGTTTACCTCCTTGGTCTAGGAAGCCAGCTAAGGTCAAAGTAAGGGGTATACCTGTAGCTTGGTGGAAGTCCTCCACCAACAATTAACAGTCGATGCCCCGATATACCTTATTTGTAGTGTTTAAATATCCTGTGATATGGGGGGGTACATGTTCTTTATCTTACACCTAGGAAGGGTTCAAAAATTAAAGATAAAGTGTGTTTGGATTATACAAAACTGAACCAAGGACTACCAGACTGACTTCAAAACTCCAAGCTGACCTGAGATAGTCTGTCTGCCAAAGAAGCCAAAACTGTGTGTGTGTGTGTGTGTGTGTGTGTGTGTGTGTGTGTGTGTGTGTGTGTGCAAGTGAGCAAGTGGGGGGGGGTCAGTACAGAGCGGCCAGATTTAGCTTTTTAACCCAAAATGGCTGAATTGTCACTGATTTCACACGGACTTGAAAATAACCAAACTTTGATTGAATTGGGATCCCCAAGGTGGGATTAAAAAGCCCCAAAGTCCTGCCAACTTCATGACAACAGTGCAGTTTGAGTTACAATAGCAAGATAGTCTGAGATCTCTGGTGTTGAGGGCTTTAGCTTTTGTTTTGGCAGCACAACATCATGTTTTTGTTTTTGGCAGATAAATGATCACTCACTTCTGCTTTGCAGTTTGAGATCAGCTTGCCAATCTTGACCCCGATTCCCATCTTTTTTGGGGAAGCCCTAAATGGGGACCAAATTGGCAAAGGCAAGCTACTTACTAAGGCAACACGAGTATTGCAAATACTGCTCAGGACCGAATCAATTTTCTCAATATTAACTGGTTCGTTTTTTTTTTTTTTTTTTTTTTTTTAAACAAAAGCCATATGTTTTGTTTTTTCCACAAATCTCACAAGGTATGAGAAAATCAGTGACAATTCAGCCAATTTGACTGAAAAAGTCGAAGCTAGCGTGAACGTCACTCACCACCCGAGCCCCAAGAACATGTCTCGTGCCCCCCTGCGGGTTGAACTCAAGTTGATTGTGGCTTCGAGAAACGTCAACGGGAACGCGGTGCGCTTGTTAAGACGTCATTGGTCAATATCTACATCTCGTGACTCGGCCCCACTTGCATTTCAACAAAGTTAGGCGTTATGAAAGATTTATTTCATGCCATTAAAGTGAATTGTGCTAATCTAAGTGCGTTGAAACATCCACCGATTCGCTTGCAGACTGGCGCAGGTAATTGGCGCAGGTGTTGAGGTTGGAACTTGAGGGCAGAGAAAAGAGAGAAAGGGGAGGGGGGGAATTTCCACAGTCACGTGACTTCGGACTATAAAGTACAGGGAGGTGGGCGCTTGTGTTGTTACCGTCAACTTCCCGCAGGCGTTGATAGACAGACTGCTGGCACCGCGGACAACTTGCTCGTCATTTAAGATCTAAAGGTAAGCGCGCCTCAGTGCATTTTAAATACCTGTCCGAAAACCTCCTCGTGTTTTGGGGGCGAGAGTTGGTTGGGGGGGAATCATACTTCATTGAGTTGAGCGTTTTGATGGGATAATACTTTCGGTTAGTTCGCTTCTGCTTGATGGTGGTGCCCCGCCAGTGCTTGTGTGCCGTAATCCGTTTGAGGAGTAAACTCTAATGTGCCTCACGCAGCTTATTAAAGTCTAGTTCAAACGTGGCTAGTTTAAAATGTATTGGTTGCTTTCCTATCTGTTGGTTCTGCTCTAAGTTGAGGGTCAACCGAACCGTTAAACTGTGGTTCTCTGTGGCTGAGTTGGTAGAGCACAGCGTTTGGCAACGCTTAGGTTGTGGGTTCATTCCCCACTGGGGCCACATATACTGAAAATGTGTACATTCACTACTGTAAGTCGCGTTGGATAAACGCGTCTGCTAAATGGCGTATATTATTATGATATTATTATATTAAGTGGCGGACCTGTCATTGTGCGTTCATTCTCACATAACCACGGGGCCACTGCATTGAATGTTGTCCAATAACTTAAAAGCAAGACTAGCAGGTGCCGTCTTCACCTGCGTCAAGTAGAGTAAGAACGAACGCCTTGACCAACTTTAACTGACAACCTTAAAAGGCCCTCAATGCTTGCGTCGGAAGTGGTTGCTCAAGGGATCTGTCGGAATCGATCACGGGGGTGGAAGATGCGCTTAAGTAGGTCGTTTTGAAGTTCCCCCTTTCAGGTTTCGCTGTCGTTAACAGCTTCCTCGTGACTCACTTTCGCGTTGATGCTTGTTTTTCCAACGTGTTCTATAAATCCGGTGACGTTGCTTACTTCTGTAATGGCCATTTTCTCACCCAAAACGGCAGAGCACGCACTAGTACTTTTTAGTTCTACTGTTCGTTTCAAGTCGCCCATATCTGTCTGATCGCTTGCATTTCCCCAGTCGGCCCGAGCCAATGAGCTCAGCCGACTCATCTGTTGCTGGGAGACTGTAATTTTGACGGTGTGTTCAGTAATGTCTGTAGGGTAAATGGCCGTAATGAAACAACTCATGCATTCGCGTGACTATTTCATGGAATCTTGATGTCATTTATTTCAGGGAATCGAAACTCCGTTCCTGGCGTAGCTGTTTGGCTATTGTGGTTCACTTTATGAAGCGCAAGTACCATTTTAGATTGCTTCCCGGTCTCCAACACTTGTAGTACAGACTATATAGAAACGCGGTGAAGTTAATTTAACTGCAGATGCTAGTGTGCAAGCTTTTCGTGTGCGGTTCTGTTGCAGTGTGTCTCTGTCTCTCTGTCTCTCTGTCTCTCTCTGTGTGTAACACTTGTCTATTTGTTGCCATAATTGTTCAGTTCAATCAAACTGGGGGAGAACTATTGGAAAATAGTTGTGGAAATGCTTTCGGATTCTGCCTGTCGCACAAACGCAATCCCACATCGGCATGCAGCGCATTCCCTGCGCAGCGGCTGTGTCAGCGCTCTCTCCGCTCTGTTTGAAGGTGCTGTCCGGGACGATGTTGGGGAGCCTGCTGGTTGTGATGCTGTGTGGGGCGGCAGCGGCCCTGGTCGACCCTGATCTGGATCTGCACTGGGAGATGTGGAAGACGAGGCACAGCAAGGTCTACAAGCAGCAGGTGGGACACGCGCCCTTTCACAGCGCACGGTGGCGGGGCGAATCCGTTCAAATGGACAACGTGTGCGTCGCGTCACACTTGGAAGTGCGATTTTAATCTCCACTTAGTGGAGAGTGCCTGGCTGGTGTTTGCGTGTGTGGTGACTCCGTCTGATGCAGTGGTTCTTAATCCTCTCCTCGGGGAACCCCAGCCAGTCCATGTATTTGTTCAGTTCCACCACCAGCACACCTGATTCAACTAATTTCTACTTAACGAGCGTTGATTAGTTGAATCAGGTGTGCTGGTGGTGGAATTTAACAAATGCATGGACTGGCTGGGGTTCCCCGAGGAGAGGATTGAGAACCACTGGTCTGATGTGAGTACGTTGCCTCATTGTGAGGTTGATTGATCTGTGGGCGATCTCTCTCTCTGGGACAGATCGAAGACTTCGGGAGGCGACGGATTTGGGAGCAGAACCTTCGCATGATTGCCCTGCACAACCTAGAGGAGTCTCTGGGCATGCACAGCTACGACCTGGCCATGAACCACCTGGGTGATCTGGTGAGGACCTGTTAACTCTGCTGACGTCGCAGCCAATGGGAGCGTTTTCCCGTGATCTGGAGCCCCCAACCCGTATTTGGAAAATGTACAACGTTTTGGTAGAAGTGTCAGTCCTGACATTAAGGTTGTACATCACATCTGACCTGTAGTTTGTATTTGCCCACAATGCACTGGGGTGGGAGTTCAGGATGCCCAAATGTTCCCATTTCTCAGTGCTGTCAGTCCCTGATGGGTGTGCAAGCAGACTGCTGCATTTCAATGGCTCTGTATACTGTACTCGCCATGAATTTAAAAACAAAAAACAATTTGTTATGAACGGGAGGGGTGCTGTCTGACTGCCGCTTCTTGCTTGACCCTGCCCCCTCTTTCCACACCAGACCACAGAAGAGGTCATGCACACCCTGGCTGGTCTCCGGGTGCCCAGGAACCTGGATCGGGGCCCCTCTGCCTTCGTAGGAGCCCCTGGGGCCTCTGTGCCAGACTCCATCGACTGGCGGGAAAAGGGCTACGTCACCGACGTGAAGATGCAGGTACGTCGCAGCCAGGAGAGGGCGCTGCTGAGCACGTTCACTGGATCTCTGGGCCTGGGTGATCCGCACGTTCCTACACCTTAAATACGCCAGCTGTGGGCTGGCGGATGGCCCAGCGGTCTAGTGCACCGCGCTTTGGAGTGGTGTGCGCTGCCCGTCAGAGACGCGGATCGAAACCCGCGTTTCTACCAGACCGGCCCTGGTCGTCAGCCCGATCGGAGGCGGCATTTGGCTGTCCGCCTCCGGGGGAGGGGGGAGGGAGAGCCGGCACGAGTCCGCCGAGGAGAAGGTTAATGGAGTCCGTGGAAGATCTCCGTCTCGAAAGAAGGCGGGGAAATGGGTCCAGGAATACGAATCTCGTTCCCGGAGGACGGGCGGCAGACTCGTGGGGGTGGGGAATTGAAAATAAAATAGAGGGTATAATTGGCTACCAAAATTGGGAGGAAAAACGGGGAAAAATCAGAAATAAATTTATTTTAAAAAAATACGCCAGCTGTGCATGAATTTGTCAGAATAACCCAGTGTGTGCAGCAGCAAAAAAATAAACCCGTTGCAAACCAACTTAAGCGGCGTTGTGTTGAACGTACCATTGCAGGCCGCTGTTGCCACTGTGCAACATTGGGCCTCATTTTGCAATGGTTTAATAAATGTTTCCCCATTAAAATTATACAGATGAAGAACTGCTGCTGCATTTATCAAATTTTCGGAGGCACTTGGTTTCAATTGTAAGGATATTGCGTAAGATCTCTTTGTTTGCCTCAACTTGGAGCATTTTGTCCCTTTAAATGGTATTTCTCACCAATTAATTTCAAAAACAAAACCGCAATTATGAAATCATAGTAACTCTTTTGTAATGCTATTACTCATTTCAAACATTTTTGTTCTACTTAAATTGGTTGCGAATACTATTTTACTGTTGGTTTCTTTAATTTATTTCTTTATGATATTTCAGGACAAAATGCGTAGACCAAGAAGCCTAATTAATGACCAATTTCATCAATAAAAGCAAAAGTTAAAAGACGAACTGCAGTTTACACACACACACACATCTGCGTGTGGTCAAGTTTTTGTAAATTTCCTTCACACGGCCAAACAAGTTGAACTCCCGAAAACTTTGATAAATCCCAATTCTCAAGTGTAAATGTTGGTACGAAGGAAGTGGCAGACATGTTGCTTGATAAATGAGGCCTATTGATCACAGACAATGTGTACAGTGGCTGGTTTTACTGGAGAAGGCTGCACTTGCGACATTTGCCTGACTGGCAGAAATCTCTCTGTGATCCTGTGAAGGGAACTGGCAAGCTGCTCTGCGCCTCCTCCTAGGTACACACTGGCGTTCCTGGGCGCATGCGATTTACCTTCCAATGAGGGCCGGTGTTGCAACTATCCTCTCCTCACGACTTCCTCATTCCAACGTCCTCGAAACTGGTTCTGTGTTTTGCTCTGACTTGCAGTGCATTCTGGGAGGTCACAAGGCACATGATCGAGGGACTGGTTTTAATCTAGCTAGTTTAATCTGGCTAGGCAGGCAGTGTGGTATAATGGTTAGGGAGCTGGGCTTGTAACGTTAAGGTTGCAGGTTCAATCCCCAGGTGGGACACTGCTGTTGTACCCTTGAGCAAGGTACTTAACCTGAATTGCTTCAGTAAAATATCCAGCTGTATAAATGGATTGTAAGTTGCTCTGGATAAGAGCGTCTGCTAAATGCCTGCAATGTAGTGTGCCTCTGTCGGTCAGTGAGTGACCAATTTCCCAAATCGATTGTCAAACGCCAGCTCTGTTATCGTAGTGTGGCTTGCGCATCGGTGTTTGTCTGTTCACACATCCAGACCAGTTCTCTGTTTTGTCTTTCCTCAACCGAAGGGATTCCATTTTGAAAGAAAAAGGGAAACCACAAACGTTATCTTGCTAAACAAGGCATGCAACTTCCATATTTCAATGGGGACTTGCATTGTCCTGTAAAGTAAAATGGCCCATGTGCATTGTGCTTCCCCCTCCATTTTGCCGGTTTCCCCGTCAGCGCAGCCCAAGTTCCGTTCCTCCAGACTGCTGCTGCGGTAGGCCAGTATGAAGGCAGAAATGAACCAAATGATTTCAGATGCGGTGCTGCTGATGGCATCTTGCCAACACTGCAAAGTAATGCGTGCGTGCTCAGCGTTACATCTCTGCCCCCTGCCCCCTTCCCTTTAGCCAATCATATTCACAGGCCTGTCTGTTCCTGGTAACTACTCCCACATGTCACCGTTGGAAGTTATTGCGATTGCATAAATTAACTTCCTTCCCCTCCGCTCTGCCTCCCCTGGCAAACTGACTGCCCCATCCCTCCGGGCGCCTGGCAGCCGCTCCTCACGGTCTTGTCTCTGTCCTGACCCCTCGCTGGTGGAACGACCTTCCGCAATCGGTCAGGACCGCGCAGTCACTTGTGATCTTCTGCAAGAGACCCAAAACCCACCTTTTTAGACTCCACTACCACTGAGTTCTGTACATCTAGCGAATTGTCATCACCACTGCCTACTTGCTCAACACTATATACCCCTGCTTACTCCATGTGATTAAAAGAAAAAAAATATACTAACCTTTTCCTTCCCAGTGTTACAGGTACGGTACGCAGCTGCCTGCAACGATGTCTATCGCTGTATTACTGCACTGATCTCTTGTGCGAACTATGATTGTTCCTACCATGTATTAATGCACATCTTGTAAGTCGCTCTGGATAAGAGCGTTCGCTAAATGCTTAAAATGTCAAATGTACCGTCACAGGACCCTGTGGTCACACCGAAGGGGTGTTACTGCTTTCTGGACTTTGAATTGACCGTAAAATTGTGATCACTACTTTGGGGACAAAACCAACCAGCATCACCCCAATGTGGGTGGCTGCTAGATACGTCTGCCTAGATCTGGATGAAGTTTAAACCAATTCCTGGCAATTGTTGCTCGGTGCAAGTGGGTGATTTCCAGAAAGGTGTTGGGAGGTGACATTGAAGCTTCCACTTGACGAAGACAGGGGGGCGTTTTTATTTATATTAATTTTTTCCCCCCTCCCTCCCAGGGGGCCTGTGGGTCGTGCTGGGCCTTCAGCGCAGCGGGGGCCCTTGAGGGCCAGCTGATGAGGACCCGGGGGAAGCTGGTGTCCCTGAGCCCCCAGAACCTGGTGGACTGCTCCTCCAAGTACGGCAACAAGGGATGCAATGGCGGCTTCATGGACCAGGCCTTCCGATACGTCATGGACAACCAGGGCATTGACTCGGACAGCTCCTACCCATACGTCGGCACGGTGGGTTCCTTAAGGCTGAGGGGGGTGATGTTTCAGACGCTATATCATTCATCAAAAGGGAGGCCAAGGACTGGCCCTGCATGGGTAGGGTGCTCCTCAGTCCCCTTCATGAATATTCATCAATGGTAATCTAGCCCCCCCCCTCCTTCAAAGAAACCATTGCAACCGGAACGCTGTTCCGTGGCTAAGGCGTCTCGCTCGCTGAACGCGCCCCAGTTGACGGAACTTTTCAGAATGCTGACGCGGCTGTCCGGTCGGCCTATAGGATCTGTGGCCTGCCTTGACGTCGTCTGTGTGTGTGTGTGTGTGTGACCTTCACTTTCTCAGGAGGGGACTTGCCGGTACAGCGCCACCAACCGCGCGGCTAACTGCTCCAGTTACCACTTCGTGCCCGAGGGCAGCGAGGGGGCCCTGAAGGCGGCTCTGGGTGAGGTCGGCCCCGTCTCCGTGGCGATCGACGCCACCCGGCCCAAGTTCCTGTTCTACCGGAGCGGTATGTGTCCGGAGTCCGACGCCCGGTCGTGAATGCTACGCAGCGTGCCTTGTCAGCTGTGCTAAGGGCAGCAAACCTGGATGTTGTAGTTTTGAGGGGGAGGAGGGGCTTCAGTCATGTGATGCGAAGCCTCCAGGTTTGGTGTACTGCCGACGTCGGGCCAATGCTGTAGGCCGTGAGCGCTAGAGCCTCACAAACACTGACATTAATATGAACGCCAACACCGCGTCCCTTAAGTTTGCAACTTTGACTAAAGGGGTGATTTCTGTTTCGGACATGTCTGTCCTTTGTCAGAAGTCTGCAGGTTTAATCATGGCATGCTGCAGCATAATGGTTCAGACACCTGTACAAGTTGTTGTGACCTTGTTTCCGGGACATGATATCCAGAAGCCAAACCCCTTAGTTTTGCACCTGGCCTTGAGTAGAACCTGGACAGAGTTGGGCCTTGGATCTGGGTAAGGTGGATCTAAGATTTGAGCCTTTGGGGGCAACACCTTAAGGGCTTTTTGATGGGCATGAATAGTTGAGGATGTTACACTAACTTTTAAATAATATATTTAAATGTCTGTTGGGGGTTGCAGTTTCTGAAATTTGACCAGTGGTTCACACTACTAGCCATATGTGGCAAACTTTTAAAATGATTTAGAATTAAAATTCTGTTCACTTGATGTGTTAATAGACTAGAAGTAGCCTGGTTCGGTGTTGTATGAGACCAAACTGTAAATGTAGTTGTTGGATAATAGCACATTCAAAAACAAATTGATGGTGAATTTCAAATGCCCATCCCGATGTGTTTGAACACCATGAGCCTTTTTTCAGCCAGGTGGCTTTCAGTAGAGGACTGGACTCTCTTTGTGAACGGTTTCAATGCTCCTAATTGTCACAGGTGTGTACGATGACCCCTCTTGCACCCAGAAAGTGAACCACGGTGTTCTGGCAGTTGGATACGGTACTCTGGGCGGACAGGACTACTGGCTGGTGAAGAACAGGTATGGACAATCTCCTTTTCCTGACGCAAAATGGCCTCGTTTTGGTTTGGCAATGCCTTACCCTGCGTCCGTTTATTTCAAGTGCTGTGGTGCGACTGATCAAGGCTTCTCCTGAATTTAAAATGCTGCCATCTCGGGGCTACCCTAAATCCACACTGTGCCTTCCTTTGCCTGCCTCACTCGCCTCGTCTGGTTTCCCGGGGTCGGACTTGGTTGCCGGTTTGAGGTCAGACCCTGCGGCTCTCCAGGAAGGACCACGGTTCGACATGTTATGGTTTAACCTCTTCTCCTCTTTGCTGTTTTTAGCTGGGGGTTGACTTTTGGTGACCAGGGTTATATCCGGATGGCACGGAACAAGGGGAACCAGTGTGGCATCGCCTTGTACGCCTGCTATCCCACGATGTGAACGCCGTCGCCATCGCCGTCGCCGTGGGCCTTGCAGATCAATAACAAAACCTTGCATACAAAGTAGAAATTTGAAACCAAGGTGTTTTATTGAGGAGATTTTAAGGGGAAGGAGTGAAATGCAATCAAGGCCAATCCATAACCCTTACTTGTATTAAAAAGTTTGTAGTCCAATGGTCTGTTCACAAAGCAGGTTTTCCAAAAACAATCTGGTTTGTATTCAAGCGACCAGAGATTTAAAACCCTTGTCATTTTTAAAAAAAATTCTCAATGTAAATTCCATTTCTTCACAGCCCTTTCTCGCTGTCCTGTCACCTTGTTTAAGATTTGTCTTTATTTTTAAATGCAATTAAATAGTGTAATTTAGACTTGTATAATCAATGTTTTAATTGGAAAAAAGGGAAATGCTGTATTTTTAAAAGAACAAAATAAAACATGTTAATCCAACTGTTTGACTGATCTTTCTGCGTTGGATATAGTTTTTGATGGGAGTTGTGGTTTAGGAGTTAATGCACGAGCCTTTCCTTGTTGCCCGTTCAAACTCCTGCTGTGGAAGGACTGGTAGAGGTTAAGGCCTTTTTAAAATAGAAAAATTAAAAAAATAAAGTATTTGTGGCTAATTTGATCCTTGACCTTAAAGGAGGGCTGTGTATGGGGGGTGGTATATTTTTCCTACGTACAAAATGCCATTCATGAAAGTGGGGTGCAGATCCCTGCTAATTTGAGTCAGAAATTGAGAAGGTTTTTGGCTGTTGGGAACCAATTTGTGTCCAGTGACCAAGCAGGGGGTGATCGTCTTCTCCACAGATGTTTAAAAGCGAGACTAGAGAACCCAGAAGGGGGTGTGCAAAATGAGTGTGACTCTTGAAAACTAAATTTAAAAAATTAAAATAAATAGGACTTTTTTTTTTTTTTGGGGGCTCCAGACTCCAAGTACATTTTGGAGACTACCAGAGCGTAGGCCCGGCTACTTTGGCTTTGCATTTCTGGGTTGCGGTTCTCATGGGGAACGTGAGTGATGCACACAGGCTTTGAAAGAGGAGGACCATGTACGAGGCAGTGGCTGTGCCTGTGGACTGGGCTCCCCATTTTAAGTGAGGTCTGTGGCGGAAACCGTAAGACCTGGTGAGGAATCTACTCCTTGCGCTAGCTACTTTGAGGGGATTTGGCTATTCCGGTATGTTTTATGGTATTGGATTTTCTGTGTATACAGGCTTGGCATGGTTAATTTACAGCATCGCTTCAGTAACGTTTCCTTCACTGGTCTGGGGGTCATTTGCCTGGTCTGTCACGGTTGCTCATAACTAATGTGGATAAACTTCTGTGTAAGTCGCTCTTAAGAGCGTCTTCAATAATCATGGCTGCCTCACTGCAAGTGCCTGCAGGGTTAATTTTCTTGTTGCACACAGGTGCACAGTACTAGTACTGAGGGTCTTGAGTTTTATCAGGGTTATATGGAGTAAATGTTTTGTGTTTAAAGGAGATATCAGCATTTTGGGTAAATCTTAAGGAATCTTAAACCTGTTTTAGCTGAAGCTTTTTGATGTGACAACCGCAACTGTGTGTGTGTACTTGTGAGTCGCTCTGGATAAGAGCGTCTGCTAAATGCTTAAAATGTAAAATGTACTGCGTTAGGCTCACCTCTACCCAGAAGGCTAGCTTTAGAAATGGCTGGAGGCTTTGGATCATAAAAACTGGTGGTGGTGGCAGTATGATGAATGGTTTATTCCCAATTAAACCATTGAACACACGTGGAATGTAAATGTTGAATGCATCACCAGAAAGGAGAGGCGACTCAAATGTACATGTCCGTTTAATTTTTTTAGTTTTAGTTTTTTTTTTAGTGCAACATCACAACATCACATGAGGTATTAGGAGTTATTCTTTTACTTTCTTGGTACAAAATATCCCAGGAATTAAGTTCAAAGCCTTTGGTTACAGCCACATTCATTGATTTCATAGGAGTTGGGGGTTGTCATTTACAATTTACACACTTCAAAAGGGAGTAAAGATTAACACACACGCACACACACACACACACACAGAATGAAACCCAAAGCAACGTACAGAAAAAGGCATGGCAATAACCATTGGCTCTTGGTTGGATGAGATTCATGTAATTTCACAAAAATGTAACTTCTGTGCCATCATCCATTAAAAATAAACCAGTCATCTTTATTCTCTGTTCTGACACTGTTCCTCTATCATTGGTAGGATTGGTTCAAAGTACAATGGGTGATTTCATGGTCGGGTGTGTGCAGGAGCAGCAGAACTCAAGAATGGTTCACCCGCCCACCCTCTTTCTCCCTGCTGCAACCTCCACTTCCCGTTCAAGGTGTAAAGCAACAGTCTTATTTCACAACCACAGTGTTTCACTGCCTGTTTCCTGTTCCACTTCGGTCACACGCGCCTTAACATTACAGGTATAAACCAGCTGTTAAAAACAGGAACTTCCTTTCGCAGATTGTCATTTCTATTATTTGGTATAAAATAATAAAATTAAAAGATAAAAAAAAACAACGGTCTGAACTTGGGGCCACAAGACATTACTTTAAAGTCTAAGAAGTCAACGTAGGGTTGAGTTTAGTCTCTGGCTGATGGGCTGTTTTGCACTGGCGAGTGGACAGGAATGAACGGGCAAGATTTGAGGGCCTTCGCAAGAATCTGTTCAATGGCGGCATCTCGCCAAACCCACTGCCGTTACGGTGGTGGTGGTAAGTCATAAAGTTGTCTTTAAATGGTGCTGTTCAGCAAGCCCATCACCCATTTGAGATGAGGCTTTGACAGCCAAGCCAGTCATGGCTCGTAACTGGACTGCAGACTGTGTTGGTTGAGCGCGTTTGGTTCAAAGGGTGGTACACGGTGATGGACCGTGTTCTTCAGTGGGCGCGGCCAGGTTTGGGGAGGGGTGAGAAGAATCTTTGGTTCAATGTCATGTGGACGCTGCTCACACAAGGGGTAGAGCAGGGGTGTCAAACTCATTCCACCGAGGGCCGAGTGTGTGCAGGTTTCTGTTGTAACCAATGCACTACACCAGGTGACTTCAATTAGGTTCCCTCCTTAGTTGAAGAAGTGAGCTAATTAGTGAAATCACCTGGTGTAGTGCATTGGTTGCAACAAAAACCTGCACACACTCGGCCCTCGATGGAACGAGTTTGACACCAGTGGGGTAGAGGAAGGGAAGGGGGTCAAGAGGAATCCTGCAGACACCAGTGTTTCTCAATCCATTCCTACAAGGAATTTCTTCCCTGGAAATTTTAATTCCAACCTCCACTCCCAACCTATCATCTGTATCGGTCGTCTGTTAATGATCACTTGAGCATGAGCAAGTGGTGGTTGGAATGAAAACATGCAGGGCAATATGCCCTGTAGGAATGGATTG
This sequence comes from Aldrovandia affinis, assembly GCA_029706075.1. Taxonomy (NCBI): domain Eukaryota; kingdom Metazoa; phylum Chordata; class Actinopteri; order Notacanthiformes; family Halosauridae; genus Aldrovandia; species Aldrovandia affinis. Next base: position 940,370 of record JAINUG010000294.1, on the reverse strand, counting down.
AGAAAAACTGCTGTTAGACCCTCAAATCTTGTCCACGAATCTAAATCCGGTCTTGGTTTTCCTTTCTCTCGGGTAGTGCTGTGACGGCGCGTGCCCCCTGACCTGTGCACCACATATCCTGCAGAAAACGTGTCAAGTAGCCAGCAAGTGAATTGTGGGAATTGCGGCTGACATCGGCTACTACGTATGAATTTTCATAAATTGCTTTGCAATTATGCGGTTAATCTGTTCGGTACTTTGTTCAGGTATAAAGGACCTGGGCCTGATTTGGGGACTGGGACATTGTCGTGTGAATACAAAATGTTCAGTTTAAATAACCCCACAGCCTATTACTTTTTTCTGATGATAAACCATTGATGCCAAAATCTCCGTCATTTGCAGCTCGTGAGAATCGCACGGGGGAGCTCAGTATTTACAGTACTGGGTGCCTCGCGCACGGAAGTGGTGTGGCGTTTTTTTTTTTTTTTTTACGCAATCGTAATGTACCACAGCGGCAGAGGTTTCAGCATTAATACAAAGGATGTTCTGCCCTGTGAACAAAGAATGATCGTCTTTATGCGCGAGAGAAATGTAAAACAAGTAACACTTCCTCGGTAAACACATTTGAACATGAAATGTACGGTGCAATCTTGAATCTGAGTAGCCTACATTTGTCGTTCTGCTCTTGTACAGTTTGCGGACTCTCTTATCCAGAGCGACTTACTTTTACATTTCTTTACAATCCATTTATACAGCTGGATATTAACTGAAGCAGTTACAAGCCCAGCTCCCAACCATTGAACCTGCAACAACGTTACAAGCCCAGTTCCTAACCATGATACCACACTGCCGCCCCCTCCAGGGGATTCTGGGATAGGGTGGACCTTCTCAGATGATGCACTGCAAACGGCGATGGTTCAGTATCTGTGTGTATTTTTCCGCGCGTGTCTAGCCGCGCTCGTAACTCAGCCCCGCCGGACGCCGGAGGACTCGATCGCGTGACACCCGCGGAAACCCTTAAAGCGCTCGGAGGAAATATTTTAACGCCTCGTGCCCGTCGGAATATTGATTTTCGCGGCGCTGAACGCTTTCGTGACCTTGCCAGACGTGACGCATTTGTAAAAAAAAAAAAAGAAAAAAATGTAATCCGTCTCCCACGCACTGTCTGGTATCCCGGAATCAGTGACGGAGCCGGTGGGTATTGGCATATTTCATTTTTTTTCTCCATGGTTCGAAAAAACGTGAGCTGCAACGGAGCACGTGAACAACGCTGCAAACCCACGAGGGAGCATCGTTTCTGAAAGGTGACATTTGAGGGCGTCCATTCTACCATTCTACCATTAAGAATATGGGTCTTAAAGAGTGACTATGGGTGCTACTCGACCCTGTGCTCCAGTGTTGATCTCCCCCCTTACATTACATTCCAGTGCAGGCATTTGGCAGGGTCTTAATCCAGAGCTGGGCTTGTAACTCAGAGGTTGTGTTAACCGTACCATTAAGAACAGTTTAAAGAGTGAAAGCCAGTGTTACATTACATTACATTACAGTGGGAATCCAGTACAATTCCTGGGTGCTAGTTTAGAGCAAGCCACCCTAGTGGGAAGTACAGTTCCTGGGTGCTTCAACCACATAGTTAAACGACCCTGTAGGTAAATTTGTAGCCACAATTCAGAGGTAGCAATAAAGCAATCAATGCAGAAAATAATGCCTAAGCCTAATACAATACATAAACAAGTAGACGTGTAAACTAAGCAACTATGTCCCTAAGTTAACAAAAACCGGACTACGGGGAGAGGTGCACCCTGAAGAGGTGAGTCTTCAGTCGTCGCTTGAAGGTGGCCAGGGTCTCAGCTGTTCTGACTTCCACAGGAAGGTCATTCCACCATCGTGGAGCCAGAACCGTGTTCTACCCGCCGTGGTTCTGCACATGATAAACATAGGGGCACATAACACCGCATCGCATGGCTCAGATACGCAACCGACCTACTACTTACAGGTAACTGCCAAAATAAAGGAAACACTTGAGTAAATGAAGGATTCTGGTGGCTCTATTGTGGTGTGGGGTGCATTTTCCCGGAATGGTTTAGGCCCACTCAACCCCCTTAGAGGGCAAGGTGTCTGAGGGATCACCTTTCATCCTATGGTGAAGCGTTTCTATCCTGAAGGGAGGGGTCTCTTCCAGGTTGACAACGCACCTATGAGGCTGGAAAAGGGGGAGGGAGGGAGGCGGGCATTAGGGGAACAACAACCAATCATCTTTGGTATAGCGATGGGATTCTACAGCTAAATCCTCCCATCGGAAAACGTCCTAGATAAATCAGATTTTGTTACGGACACGCAAATAAATAATCGCACAGACTGACAAGTGAATAGAGGCTTAAAAAAACCAAATAAATAAACACACACATACATACATACATACATACGTACATAAATACCATAATAAATATTGATCATCTTAACAATTCCATAAAGCTTTTTTTTCTTTTGAAAATGTCACATGTTGACACGCGTTGAAAAACCTTCGCCTTGTACCAAAAGGATGGTTTGGCTTGCAGTCTGGAATAGCATCGTTTTGTTCCGTCTTGTTTATTTTTTTTGTTTTTTTCACACAGAAAGACGGAGCTACGTTTTAAAATGGTGTGCTTGTGGACTCTGACCCAGAAAGCTAAAGGGAGACCATCCCGACGTTTTTCAGAGTCTACCTACAAAGACCGGACCGCTGACAAATTATGTTCATCTTTAACAAACCAGAGAAGGGGAGGTTGGAGAATAAACCCAAAACACATTAGAGTAGCGTAACATGATTAGAAGGGGCCTGGATCTTCCCTGGTCTTGGCCTTTTCCCTCATGGCCCTCCGTTGAGCCAAAATGGCGCCAAACCTTCCTTTGCTGAGTGTGTCGATGGCTCCATGTCTGAGACAGGGGAGCGTTTCCGAATTCCACACCCTGAGGGCCTCTCTCTGAATTGAGGATGATGACAGCGCTCCAGTTCACTCAGGAGTACTGGAGAGGGGCCAGCGCTGGGGTTTGGGTTTGGGGGGGGGATTGGGGAGAGAGGGTGGAGAACAAGAAGAGAGAAGGAGGAGGAGGAGGAGGAGGCCTGAGTCAGAGCGCTCTGGCACAGTACAGAAGCCCCCCCCCCCCCTTGGGGGCCCCAGGCCTTGTAGCACGTTGGGTCCGAGTCAGAGGAAGTCGGGTCCGCTTTTAAAAACCTGCCGAGCTGTGCCTGGCTCCTCGGGAATACGCTGGACGTAAACAGCCTCCAACCCCCCTCTCCTCTCTCTCTCTCTCTCCCTCTCTCTCTCTCTCTCTCTCTCTCTCTCCCCCTCTCTCCTCTCTCTCTCTCTCTCTCTCTCTCTCTCTCTCTCTCCCTCTCTCTCTCTCTCTCTCTCTCTCTCCCCTCTCCTCTCTCTCTCGCTCTCTGCCCCGGAGGCAAAGCTGTCCAGCTCCGTCAGCCAATCCCCGCCGGGTCCCACATCAAGACCCGTCTCCCCCAGAGCTCGGGGGCCGGCGGTGCCCGTGGGACCGTCAGCCAGAACGCGCGGCCATCCAGCGCGACTGCGGTGCCATCCCCCTCCAGCTCCTGCTCCGATCGGGGGGGCCGTCGAGCAGCAGACCGGGCGGGGCTCCTTGCTTGAGTAACCGCAAAAGAAAGTTGCTGGCAAACTTGTTTGCCCCCCACTCACACATCCACCCCCCATCCCTTAAAAAAAACAGTATTAACAGGATGTGCCCCTTCACAGATGCCATTTATCCTGTCTGAGATCACTGATGGTCCCATGCAGATTTTGTGGCCTGCTGACAAGGATGGGGGGTGTACGGGAGGGGTGGGGGGGGCAGGCCTCTTTGGTTGAGATGTGCAGAGCAGGAGAGTCTCAAAATAAAGCAGGGAGAAATCTAAGATGGAGCCACACCCCCCCAAACAAAAAGCTTATGTAGGGACGGGGGTGTGAGGGTGGAGCAGGGTTGTGGGCTTCCTGTGTCACACAAGCCAGGTCTCACCCCACACCCCCCCCCACCTCACCCCCCGCCCCCAGACCTCACCCACCCGCCCCCAGACCTCCGCGCACGCCATCCCATCAGGCCGTGCTGCAGGAGACGGTGGAGGCGGAGCCACTGGAGCCCGTGGAGGACGGTCGGCGCTCGTCCCCCCAGCGGTCCAGGTTGCGACGCCGCGCGTTCATGAAGAAGTTGCTGACGGTGGAGAGCTCCAGGCCCAGCTGCTGCGAGATGCTGACCTGCAGGTCCTTGGCGGGCCGGTGGTTCTCCCGGAAGATGGCCGTGAGCGTGCGCCGCTGCAGGTCGGTGAACACCAGCCGGGTCCGTTTGGGTCCCTGGTTCCGCTCCAGCTTGCCCTGCTCCAGCTCCTTCCTCTTGCAGGCTGGGCCAGTGACGAGGAGAGAAAGACAAACTAACTTTAGTTTACTTTTTTAAAACTGACAGGGCTGGCAGGGGAGTGTAATGGTTAGGGGAGCTGCGCTTGGAACTCAGAGGTTGCAGGTTCAATTCCCAGGTGGGGGCACTGCTGTTGTACCCTTGAGCTGAAGCAGGGGTGTCAAACTCATTCCATTGTGGGCCGAGTGTGTGCAGGTTTCTGTTATAACCAGTGCACAACACCAGGTGATTTCAATTAGTTCCCCTCCTTGGTTGAAGAAGGAAGCTAATTAGTGAAATCACCTGGTGTAGTGCACTGGTTGCAACAAAAACCTGCACACACTCGGCCCACGATGGAATGAGTTTGACACCCCTGATAAAGGTACTTAACCTGAATTGCTTCAGTAAAATATCCAGCTGTATAACTGGATTGTATGTAAAGAAATGTAAACTGTAAGTCGCTCTGGATAAGAGCGTCTGCTAAAAATGCCTAAAATGTCAAATTACTAATCTTCCACACCAGTCACACAATTAATTTGAACCTAATTCATTGTTATGATTGTGGAAAGTGTTGCTATGAAAATACAAAACAATCACTATGACCCTTGTGAAAGATTGTGCAAAATATGTGTATTTTTTTGGCACATGACACATTTTGTTGGTGATCATGGTCTCAAAAATATTATACATTATTAGGCTCTTTTCAAAGGACTGGTTTTGTCTACATTTTAGGACATCAAGCGTGGTGGGGGACGAAGACTCGGAGCTAGAGTACGTGGAAAAGAGAATAGTGAGACCCAAGGCTGGGATGTCCTGATACAGACACCGCTGTCGGAGCAGAAACAGCGGTGATTCGCCCACTAGAGGGCGCTGTTCCGTTTCAAATGCAGAAACGGCCTCATGTTTCCAGGTCGAATCTATTGAGAAGAGAGAAGGATTTGCCATCTCCGTGCCGCCGGCACAAACCAAATTAAATTCAGTATGTACCGGTATTATGCTGATTTTTAAATTAGG
>JAINUG010000294.1:892500-930000 GCA_029706075.1 Aldrovandia affinis | reverse complement strand
ATTTTAACACAATGCAGGTCTGGCTCATTGCCACTTGCTCTGAAAATGAACTCAAACGGTTTAGTGTCAACATGTGGTTTGTTGTTTTTATATTTTAATGTTTTTTTGGGGTCCTTAAAACAATCAGATATACAGGTAACTGCCAAAATAAAAGAAACACTTGAGTAAATGAAGGGTTCTGGCGGCTCTGTTATGGTGTGGGATGCATTTTCCTGGCATGGTTTAGGTCCACTCAACCCCTTAGAGGGCAAGGTAAACACCAATAAATACAAAGCCATTCTGAGTGATCACCTTCATCCTGTGGTGAAGCATTTCTATCCTGATGGTCTCTTCCAGGATGGCAATGCCCCCATCCACAGGGCACAAGTGGTCACTGAATGGTTTGATGAGCATGAAAACGATGTAAACCATATGCCATGGCCGTCTCAGTCACCAGATCTCAATCAAAGGAAACACTTATGGGAGATTCTGGAGCGGCACCTGAGACAGCGATTTCCACCACCGTCAACAAAACACCAAATGATGGAATTTCTCATGGAAATATGGTGTTGCATCCCTCCAACAGAGTTCCAGACACCTGTAGGATCTATGCCAAGGCGCATCGAAGCTGTTCTGGTGGCTCATGGTGGCTCATGGTGGCTCAACACCCTATGAAGGCACTTTATGTATGTGTTCACTTTATTTTGGCAGTCACCTGTATATCTTTGCGGTCAGAGGATGACGCTTCCACGAGTGCCAGTCATCCACCGGCTATCACGTCATCAGTGACAACTCTCCTCTGATTGGTTCAAGCGCTGCTGTAGCACTGAGTGACGTGTATGGTGTGGAATAGTCCTGGGCCAGTGTCATAGAAGTGCAGCCCCTTAAGCTACAGGGCTGCTTGGATAGGTGCTGGTGGCACAGGGGGGACTACAGACGCAGAATCGGTACAAAATAACGGGAAAATGATCGTTAAAAAACGAGCAAATAAATTGCTCTCACTTTATATTGACAGCGGTGGGGGTGCGGGAATTATCACTGTGTAATTATTCTGACTGGTCATATTTTAAAACATGCAAAACCCGAGGTCAGATTAAATTAGTTGTCAAACGTTTTATAGATGACCTGAGGTTACACGTGTGTGCGTAATTGGAGTACGTGATCCCTCATCAGCCAAAATGTGCCAGACTGTTGGAATATTATTGGACAACCATTTTAATATACATTTTGTGCAAATAGAAAGAGGGCATTTATGGCAACATGCCAACATGGCTATTATTATTATTATTATTATGATTATTATTATTATTATTAGGCTACTGTCAGTAGTATAAAAAATATTGCTGCCTATATGTACAAGAGTATGTGATTTATAGTACTGTAAAGTCGTAACATAAGCCCCCAAAAATGTTTTTGTTCGTTTATTAGGCCATGTTAAGCAAAATTAATTTTAGAGCTACGAGCAGTCTTCTATTGCGATTAATACCGCAATGCAAAATGAGATGACATTCAGTCGAGGCAGAAGCCAAAACAACATTTCAAAAATAATTACGTACTTAAAGCAAGGCTCATTTTGTCACAACTTGCACCTTTAACAACAACGGTAAATATGGAAAGCATTGACATTGTTTGCAAAACAATTACCCTCCACAAATGATCGACAAATATGTATGAACATTTTTCTCGGACCGCGTGTTTCTTAAATCGCATAGTTTAATGCCTATTTTTATCGCCCAAAAAAATCTGATTTATGAAGAAAGGGGAAAGTACGTTGTTTTTTTTTTTACCGGAACTAAACGGTTAAGGAACGTTTTCAGAAAGAGAATGCGTTTTCGAGAACGCGTGCGCGCGCAACAGAGCGGAGCGGCGACGTTGATCTGGTCAGTCACGTGACCAGCAAACGAACGCAACGCACACAAACACGGCCCGACATTAACACGTGCACGCGCTGGCCTTGGGATTGAGCTGAGCTGTGGTTCTCTGTGGCTCAGCTGGTAGAGCGCGGCGTTGGCAACGCTTATAGGTTGTGGGTTCAATCCCCACTGGGACCACATATACTGATAAAATGTATACATTCACTAACTGTAAGTCGCTTTGGATAAAAGCGTCTGCTAAATGGCGTATATTATATTATATTATATTATATTAGTTAACCTCCACCCCACACCCCCACACACCCCCCTCCGGCTCCCGATCTCACCTTCCAGCCGCAGCGAGGACATCCGTTGATATTCGGGCTCCTGGAGCCAGCGGGACATCCTCTTGAAGGTCTCGCGCCCGGACTTCAGCTTCCCCCACGGCTTCGGGTTCCGCAGCAGGTCGGACAGCGTGCCCTGCGACCGGCAGAGGACCCGCTCGGCGAATATCGCCTGCGGGATGCTGTACCTCTTCAGCTCGGTGATGATGCGCTGCGCCACCTCCCTGGTGTTGACCTCCTCCGCCCCCGCCGCCCTGTGGCCCGGGAGACAGGTGGGCGTCGGCGGCGGCGGAGGGCGGAGCGGAGCTCCGGAGCTCCCCCGGGTGGTGGTGGTGGTGTTGGTGGTCTTGGTGGTGGTGCTGCTGCTGCTGCTGTTGGAACGGGTGGCCGTACCCGTGCGCGTGGTGGCCGTGCGCGTGCCGGTGCGCCTCCATCTTGCGCGCCCGGTGACCCTCTCCCGGCGAGTCGCCCGGCGCAGGCGCAGGAGGAGGAGGAGGAGGCGGCGGGGGACATCTCACGGGCGAAGTCCGACGCCCTGCTGAAAAGATTGCCCCCCCACCGCCGCCCCCGATGTGGACCTCGTAGCCCGTCGCGAGCATCTGCCCGCCGTTGCCCAGGCCTCCGTAGCCGTGCGCGAGCGCTCCGAGGCCCGGCGCGGCGGAGGGAGGCGGGGTCAGGCCCCGGGGGGGCATCGGCATCGCCAGCTCTTTGCCGTAGCAAGGGCCGTAGAAGTTTCCCGCGAGGCCTCGGTCTCGGTCGCGCGGGTCCTCGCGCATGAGCGCGAAGCTGCCGATGACGTTGCCGACGGGCAGGCACGCGGGGTGGTGGTGGTGATGGTGGTGGTGGTGGTGGTGCTGGTGGAACTTGCTGTCGTCGAGCGGCGGCTGGAGCGGCGTCAGCGTGGTGTACGTGCTCCCGCAGCTGGTCGGCGAGTCCCCGCCGTAGCCCAGGGCCGAGAGGGAGTGCTCCAGTCCCGGCGGCCTGTGGTCGGGGCCCTCCGGGCCATGGGCGGCGGCTCGGCCATCGGGGATCTGGGGAAGACGGCCGCCGAGAGTTCCCCATCGTGATGCGCGAGGCTTGCGTGGCCGTGGACAGACATCTCCCCCAAATGTATATCCATTTTTATTTTTTTTATTTAAAATAAAAATAAAAATAAAAAGGTTTTTAAAAATTTAGTAAAAAAAAATATTTTGGGGGCTGAAATCGATTTTCTCTTTATCAGGATTTTATCGCCCCCCCCCCCGCGTGCGCCCGTTAAATGTGCTCGTGGCTCTCCCCCCCCCCCCTCCCGCGCTCTTCTTCTCCGCTAAAATATTGATTTATTGATTATTCATTAGATGGGGTTTCAGCGCCGTGAGCTGATAAATTAATGATTGACTGGCAGTAGTAGTCCGGTCAGTCCATCATGCCAGGTTCTTCAGCTGTAATCAGAATCAAATTCTGCACGCGCTCACGCGAGTCAATACCCGTATAGCATTTACGTATTCGTTTGACGGCGCGTGCTCTCTCTCTCTCTCTCTCGCGACGGGTGCTCCCCGTGTCTGTCTTGGCAGAGCGCCGCTTTGCTCTTTTGGCAAGCCTGCACGGGCAATAAAAGTTTACTCGCTTGTATGCAAATTAAAGTGTATTCATAAACCGTTCCACGCGCTCTGGCCAACAGACACTAAATACTACACACGCGCAAAATTCATTTTTCCCGAGACCCCGTGCATGCGTTCACTCGTCTATGTCTACAGTTTTATACAAAAAAACCCTGTTTTTTTAAACATAAAAAAAAAAATTAAAGCATCGATAGTTTGCATAAAAAAACACAGTGGCTTCGCACAACAGCAACAACAACAAAAAACACACACACATCCGTGCTGTATCTTAACAGGGTCTCAGAGGTGCCTTTTAAAGACGAATAAAAATAAAAATAAAGTTTCCCTCTATATCGTTCCTGTTCTGGGAACATTCAATGAGCATGTCATTCACGAGCCCGGGAGACCAGTCCCCGCTTTGACTATCTTACCTCGCAACACGCACGCGACGGACGGACGTCTGGGGGGGGGACGTCGGTCAAAGTGTCCGCCAAGGCGCGCGCGCGCGCTGGTTAGTGAATGCAGAGACGAACTGACCGCCAAACAACGAAACGCAACGAGACGTCAAAAAAATTGCAGACGAGCCTTCCCCCCCCCACCCCACACACACGTATTTAGAGTAGGGAGAAGAGCCGCGAATGTCCTCGATATCTTTCGCAGGTCGCTGTTCAATGTAGGCTACGTTCCCCTCCTCTCTCCCCGTGCAGCCAGCTCGCCCCGCTCTCAGCGCCACACAATTGGCCAGCCCTCCCTCCTCTCCTGGACAGCAGGCGGATCGGAGCTGCTGGAACGAGAGGCCAAACAATCGACTGCAGACGCAGGGCTCCTCGCGACCCCCTCGTTATTCTCTGCGCTTCTTTCTCTGCCCGTCAAACTGGTCGCCTCGGTACCCTGTCCTTCCTTCGCTCCTTCGCTCCTTTCTCTATGTCTCCTTTTCTCTGTCCTCCGTGTAATTTTTTTTTTTTTTTTTTTTTTTTAACCTCCGTTCTCTCAGCCTGTCACTTCATCGATTTTCCTCCACCAACTCTCTCTCTCTCTCTCTCTCTCTCTCTCTCTCTCTCTCTCTCTCTCTCTCTCTCTCTCTCTCTCTCTCTTCCCCCCTCTCTCTCTCTCTCTCTCTCTCTCTCTCTCTCTCTCTCTTTCCCCCTCTCTCGCTCCCTCAGCTCCCGTCAGTTAAGCTAAAAGATCTGACAGATGTGGAATGAAATTCCAGCTCAAATTAACCCTTTGGTTGCGGCAGATGACTCTCAGGTTGGGGGGGCTGGGCGAGGGGGGCGTTGAAGTGAAGTGAAGTGAAGAAAACCCGTCCTTTGGGTCCCATCAAATCAGGGTTTGGTTTCCATTTGAATACGCAACAACAACACGAATGCCCAGCCTACCTGTAATACGCCACTCAGCTTCAGCCCACTCAACCATTGCACCCACCCATAACCCGTATGTTGGAACAAAGCGACGACAAGCCTTAAATATAGCAAACCCAGTCACCAATCTCACCAGCACACTCCTCCTCCTCCTCATCATCATCATCATCATCACTTTCATTAGGCTACTGTCATCGCTTCCGTTATTGTAACGATTAGGCCACTGTCATATCCCGCAGTGGGAGAAGCAATAGTGGTTTTCGGAATTAAAAAATGTTAAAAAAAGTTAGGAATGCGTCACTGTGCAAAATGAACTCGCAGAGATAGCCAGACGATCCGTTTTGGATGAGTGACAAGGGCAGTGTTAGCCGGATGCCGCTGGCCCAGACCCTAGCTGCTGGTTCCATCCCCCGCCCTGCCCTGGTGTCTGGAGGGATAAGGTCCAGTGGTTTTCTGTTTTTTTGATTCCCTCTGGAAAATGCCAATTGTGAAGCGCTGTGTGACAACCTGTTTGTAAATGGCGCTATACAAAAATAAAGATTGATTGATTGATTGATTGATAGAGCGCGATGACCTCAGCGCCACTCCACCTTGTGGAGTGCGTTGACCGTCAGAAATATTTTTGAGCGAACAAAAGGAAAAAACGTCGTTGCGCCGAAGCGCGTGCCAAAAAGCCAGCAGGATTAGCGGTTTCCCGCTGTTTTCAGCGCGTGCTCTCACACCGAGGCAGCAGCAGCAGCGGGCCCCGGGTCTGTGACTTAATAGCGAAATGAAACGAAAGGTCAACTTCCTATCAAAATGATTATTTAAAGTGTGCAAAGGGATCCTTTTGTGTGACCTCCTTGTGCAATAATACTAATAAATAAACTATAATAATAATAAATAAACTATAATAATAAAATAAAATAATAGTAATAAACTATAAATAACGATAACAATAAACTGCAATTGAGTATAGGTATATATTGTGTATGTTTTGAAAATATTGCCTATACCAGTTTGTATCGGATATTGAAGTAGGCCAACACAGATGATTTAAACACGTATACATGTCCGCATGATTTAAAAAAACAAACAAAATAAAAAACCCATACAAGATGCAATTGATATTGATATAAAATGGTCATCGTAAATTGCACGTGCCTCTAACTATTATTCCCACTTTTTTTTCCGAGGCGATGTTGATGTTTCTGATCAAATAATTTATGCTGTACGGGCATTTTCTCCAGTGATCCAGACGTATTCAGGGTATAGTCTACGCCGCCATCGTGAAATAAATGTTCATTTCTGTCGTCGTCCTGTCCTTAACACAGCAGCACAGAATTGTCGTCGTCAGGCTGCGGGAATGTGAGTTGTGTGTGTGTGTGTGTGTGTGTGTGGGGGGGTTGTTGATACGTGGCATACTAATCATATCTATCTGTCAGTTTAATTTTCAGAGATGAGCAATTCGGGCGTTTGAAAAATTCCGAATGTAGCCTCGTGCGCGGTGGGTCTGCGGCCCTTTCCTAGCAGATGCTGCCGTATCGATCCGCGCGCAGGAATGGGTGGGCACAGAGAGAGAGAGAGAGAGAGAGAGAGAGAGAGAGAGAGAGAGAGAGAGAGAGAGAGAGAGAGAGAGAGAGAGGGAGAGAGAGAGAGAGAGAGAGAGAGAGAGAGAGAGAGAGAGAGAGAGAGAGAGAGAGAGAGAGAGAGAGAGAGAGAGGGAGAGAGGAGGGGGAGGGAGAGATGTATGGATAGACGCTATAGCTGGAGGTAAAACGGTCAGTCGTCTTTTTTGCACGGCGTATATAAAAGAGGTCGAGTGATAAAAAAACCTCGAACCAGACAGACGGACACCAGATCCATACCGAATCGCACGCTGATACAGAACTAAGCTTCGGAGAGACTAAGCTCACTTCGCACCCCCCACCCCCCAACCCATCAATTCGGTTACACTGTACATTTCTGTGTCGCAATAACTATTTAAATAATATATCTTTTTTATTATGTTAAAATCACTTGACTTGGCCAAAAATGTCAGCAACTGTTTATCGTCTTATCTTTCGTTGAGATTTTCCCTATATGCAACTTCGCTTAATTTGTACTTCCACTCGATGCTCCTCTTTCTTAAAACCACTATAGGACAATATAAATTACCACTACGTGTTAAATAGCCACTACGCGGTGGTGCTGTGTGTCTCAGTAGGTAGAGCACGGCGTTAACAACGCTTAGGTTGTGGGTTCGATTTCCACTGGGACCCCATATACTGAAAAATGTATGCGTTCACTAAGTAGTTTTGGATAAAAGCGTCTGCTAAATGGCATATATATATATACTATAGGCGTATATCGTGTAACTTCCCTCGCCTAAAATGTTATGGCATTAGTTTATATCACAGCTTGACATTGCCTGTTCATATCTGTTTTGAGGCAACACAGTTTTGCAGTAGCCTACCATACTGGGACATATTACACCGACGTTGCCGTGTGGTATCGGCGTGGTGTCACAGTGCAATGCACGCGCACTTTGGGAGCAGCGACACACACACACGTGTGTGCGGCTTTTCCTTTTTATAAAACCTTTGAGATGATTTTCCCAGCACCAGTGCGAATGGTGGACTGGACGCGTAGAACACGCAAGGCTGTCGTTGAACTGAAAACGCCTGCGCGTGGTTCTAGGATAACAGCGTTCACAATAACCAACAGTATTAACGGCGCGTTAGTGAGTGGCGTGAATAAAAACCCAATTAACACCGGAACAGCGATAACGACGTAGATTAATAAACACGATACATTTTTATAAAACAAGTATGACGTCTTTCTGTCCCACGTTTATTTTGATACATAACACAACCAATATTTCACAACTAAAACTAGAAGTGAACACACCCAGCACATAAATTATTCCTCTAAATATAACTTACTGTATTTTACGAGTGAGCGTATAAACTGTGTCTTCCTAAATTGTCCACGCCGAAGCAACTTTGAGCGAAGTTCTCATGGTCTTGGCTGCAGGGGTGCACGCGCAGCCTCTCGTGCTCACGCGGCAAACGTGTCGGATGATGTCCGGCGGTGACTGAAATACAGCCGTCGCTTTTAACCTTCCCTTTAACAGGAGCACGAGGGCAGCAGGCCTCGAGCGCGGGGGCTCAGTGGTCCCGCAGATGGGGGCCAAAGGTCACCGGACACTCGCAGAGGTTGGACTCTGTGGAGAATAAGAACGAGAACGAGAATGAGAACTACGCAACCGCTATGGTCATATGTAATAAATTATATAACACAGTATAAGAGAATATGTTTTTCTTTAGCATTATCTATTTCGACAATGGTCTTTAAAATAGTCTAAAGACTATAATATTTTATTATCGTCACCGTCCTCGACGTTATCACATTTTCTGTGCATGGTCTGGAGAAGGAGAATAAGAAGAGGAGGAAGAGGAAGAATTGCATTTTTTATTGCGCGTTTTTCAACTTTTAACTTTCAACTGCTCATATGCCTCTCAACAACACAGCCCGCGGACCCATCGAACGGCTTCATGGGTCTAATAATAATAATAATAATAATAATAACAATAATAATAATAATAATAATAATAATAATAATAATAATAATAATAATAATAACAATAATAATACATAATAATAACAACAACTGCGTAACACAATACAAGTGAATACAAGTAGTAAAATACCAGCGGTATATGCATAGCCAAACACCAATAATTGTTTTTACAAGCCTCAGAATGCTTCGCTATAGTGTATACACAAGGGGTGGGCGGTAAAGATACGACAGAAGCGATTTCAGCACCACAGCGAATGAACAGTTCCTGGTCTTTCCCTAAACTTCTCCCAATAAAAGTGACCTGGCTGGGATGTGTAATGGCCGAATAAAGACCCGTAAATAAATGCTTGCGTGAAGAGCGCTACATAAAATCGCTTTGTAGCGCATTGTATAAAAATACGTTTTTAATTTTTAAACGTAGAAACCAGACGCATGTTTTTGGCCGGAGTTGTATTTACGCTGGGCATAATTGTTACACTATTCTGCAGAATAATCCACAGTCGCGACTTGCCATTGACTCCGAGGTTGTGGAGGACTATTTCACTGTCGCGTAAACCTTTTTATTTGAGGGGTTTAAAATGTCCACGGCTCGTGGTCATTGTGGTGACCATCCTCCGTGGTCTCGTGCTCCCTTGCTGGCACTATCAAACGTCACACGGAGGCCTTTAGTGCTCGTTCAGATGTGCACTGACATATGTGTAGACCAGTATTTATTTTTGTGTGTGCAAGCCTAGCCTACTACGTCCCAAACATCAAATAGGCCGCGTCCCCGTTGAAAAAGTGAAAATTAATCAAATATCAAACAAAATGAAAAATAGACACGACGGAAGATAATAAGTGTCCTCAGAAGGAGTAAACAATACGTTCATTTGCAACCGGATTGGGGGAAAGAAACACTGCGCCGATTCTATAAACATTTGTCCGTAGCTAATTATAACGTAGTCCGGGTTTTGTTAACTTAGGGACATAGTTGCTTAGTTTACACGTCTACTTGTTTATGTCTTGTATTAGGCTTAGGCATTATTTCCTGCATTGAGTGCTTTACTGCTACCTCTGAATTGTGGCTACAGATTTACCTACAGGGTCCTAGTTTAACTATGTGGTTGCTCCTAGCACCCAGGAACTGTACTTCCCCCTAGGGTGGCTTTCAGCTAAACTGTTCTTGACTACGGTTAACACTTTGCTGGATAAGAGCGTCTGCCAAATGCCTGTAATGTAATTTGGGGGGTACGGGGGTGGCAGTGGAAGGGGAACGTATTTTCCCGGCTCCCGCTGTCGGTGACTTCCTTCCCCCCGGAATGATTCGCACCGACGCCCTGCGATCACAACACGTTTCGGCGCGCGGGTCCGTGCCGTGTACAACACGACTCGCGAAACTCGAGACGTGTGCCCTGCGCGTTAATTATTTACCCCTCTCTTCGCGTGTATTTAACCACAGCCCACAGGCCGCCTCCCGTCCCCGCGGACCCTTCACGCGCCGTCCCCCGCGCTGTCCCCGTGCCCGTGTCCCCGGAGGTATTAAAAGGCCATTTCCTTCCTTAAAAAGCGCAATCTGTCGCTGCCTTCGGATGCCTCTATGTTACAATTATACACGCCACATGCTCTGACCCGGGTCCTACCCTGTCCTAGAGGGGAAGCCACACAACTGACTTATTGCCCAAATTCCCCATTCCAGTGGCGATTTTAGACCCTATTTAGGGGGATCTAGCCCCCCTGTCTTTCACCTCAGCCCCCCCTGAAAATGTTGGGGAATGTAACAGTAAATTAATTACAAATGTAGGCTTGTGCTTTGCATGTGTACATCTCACATTCTCATTGGGGGCTGAGCCCCCCCCCCCAAAGGTAAAATCCTAGAATCGCCCCTGTCCGATTCAAATAATCTAACTATAGGCTTAGAATAAGAATAAGAGATAACTTTTTTAAAAAGAAAGAAAGCTGACAACACAAACACTCCCACAGACCAGTGGCGAGAAACTAATTACGTAATATCGTGGAGGTATCACAACGGACGTCTGCGCATGACGTGTGGCTTCTAGCTCCTCAAGTTTCGCGGTTTCCCCGAAGCGCCGAAATTGTACCGTCGATGACCGCACTCGAGAAAACGAATCTGCTCTTTTTCATTTGTTTCCCCTGTTTTTGATTAATCGACTTCATCGATTTACTTTCTAATTCGCGGAGTATTTTCGCTCAAAAATGTATCACATGAAATGCATCAACGCCTGATATATTGTCGGCGAATCCAGCACAATTTCCGTTGAAAACAACAGCGACAGAGTCCAATTTTAGTAACTGGTCCATAATTCTGAGCAATAACAATTTACAGTTCGATTACATCATCCATTGTTTTAATTTTAATATTACTATTGTTCTAAACGGATAAAATATCTTCAAATTCCACCTACACAATTAACAAAATGTCATGTTGTACGGGGGTTTCCAAAAATAACAATTTCTCGATCTAATTCAGTGCCCGAGATCAGTAAAGTTTTTATTTGATAAACCGGCTTCAACGTTGTGCTTATAGAACATTCACGGTGCACGATTACGGAGAGATCAGGATTCAGGAGCTAACATTGAGGACCATTAAATGCACCGGACTTAGAAAGAGTTTCGTCGCTTTCACGTTACAGTAAGAATTTTGGTCACTGCGCATTTACGTCACAATAAAATAAGGCACTTTGAGCATATTAAAGCACATTTCGTGAGTGTTCATTGCTCCCCCCACAAATATAAAAAACAATAATTGATAAATATGCCTACACGAATTACGCCGAATATTTTCACGAATAGTTACACCACACTAACGTTGTTTTAAACAACCTAGCCCTATATGTTATTGAATCATATCTCCTGAGCCAAAATTCTCAACGTGTAAAGGTAAATTGGACTCATTTGCTCATTCTTATGACATTATTACAAGGGCGTAACCACATATTAAATATTGGGGGGCAGATATGACTGTTTTGAATATCTTTACCCCCTCTGTCTTTCATCTCAGCCCCCCTGAAAATGTTTAGTCATTATTTTCTAAAAACATTATTACTTAATATCTATTTTTTTAAATACCACAGACAGAGAATGGTATTTCAATTTTAAGAGCGACCACCATTGTGGTGTTTTTGTTTGGGGGAATATAACAGTAAATTAATAAAAAATGTAGGCTTGTGCTTTGCATGTGTACATCTCACATTCTCATTGGGGCTGAGCTAAAGGTCAAATCCTAAGATCGCCCCTGATACAACATGCAAAATCATAATATTTCTATTATATATATTTATATAGGCTAATATAAAAATCTGTAAATGTCTGGGGAAAAAAGATTTGTATTGTATTTATAATATATAAATGAAAGACATAATATCTATTTAAAGTCTATATTTATATTAATATAAATAAGCTTATACACTTTGCCCAGTTGTGCTATAGCGTTTTATTTCACATTTTAACACATTCATAAATAAATATAAACTATATTATAAAATAGTGCTGGATGAATAATTGAGTCAAGCCCGTGATGATCACCCTGGTTCGCCACAACATAGTAAATGAAAAATATCAAACCTTCCAGACACACATATTATGTTTTGCACAGTTTAATGAAGTCAGTGCAAAGTCCGTGGTTAACCGACAAACGCAGAAAATGAAGTCAACTAACTTCCCTGAAAGACAAAAGAAATAAAGGATTGTTCGTGAATGCATTATCTGAAGCATGCAATGCTGCATGGTCCAACAGAAGAATACATGACCCTATACAAATCAATATAATCAATACTTCCCATAGGCGACTCGTATAGGGACCGCGGGGCAAAGGACAGACAGCACACAGTGTCCGTGAAACCAAAAATATATATATTAGAATAACTCAGACAGGATGCTGGAACGTTGCTTAATAACTTGAATAAGTTCTGTTCTCTCAGTTTTTAAAAAACGAAACACCGCAAGGATATTATCCGAACAGAAAACAGGAAACAGCTGTATCGTGAAGGCCTTGGTTATCCATCGTCAAAATCATCCGCTACAGTAATCTTTGTTTATGCTGCGCACATTCTATTCTGTTGGTGTCATGGTGATTTTATTTAAGGTTGATTTTATTTTCACTTTTTAAAAATATAATCTTATAATCAACGTTTTGGGTATTTTTGAAACATCCCTAAATATTAAACAAAAAAACAACACCAGATATTTGATAATATTACAATATTAATATTACATGATATTAGCGTTTTATAAAATCTTTTTACCATTAGACGTTTTACTTACCTAATCAATTTCTAACAGAAAACATTTACAATAATTTTTAAATTACATAAAATACGTTACTTGCACATAGTGCTGTCCTCGCTAAAGGAAAATAATATTGAGGCCAATTTGTCATTCTGTATGTACAAATAAATTGTGGATACGCTGTTTATTGTTATTATTTCGTATAACAGAAAGTTTTGCTACGGAGGAATACATGACACAATTGATTGCTAAAATTTAGCTGGAAAATGGTTAATGGACTTATATGCAGAGGCTATTCCTATAGATATTTGGCTTTTTAATACCTTTCCAATTGGCCCATGGCACAAATAATCATTTCTAACGAATGTCTTATTCAAATACCATATACTGAGAAATTAGACTATTTTTGCCTCTGGAAAGGTTCCAAATATGAGCCATATATTTTCAAATTGCCAACACGGCCATTGAAGATAAGTTTAAAGCATGCTAAATGTCCTTCCATTGACCATTTCTCTCGCTTTTGGGCTGAGCACGGCTCCGGATTCTCTCTCCCAGTTTAAACCGCCACGGAGAGATACGTCACAGAATTCAGTCGCGCGCGCAGGTTCGAGTCAGAAAGTTCATACGCCTTTTCTCGGGAACAAACGACTGTTTCTGTATGAAGGCGACGTTATCAGCCTCGAATGGTGCACAGCAGTTGTAGGAATGTGTGTTTTATCCGCCATAAAACAGCAACGAACACATTTTCATCTACAATTTAGCATTGCCGATAATAAATAATAACAATAGGCCTATATAATAAGAATACTACTAGGCTACTAATATTAATAATACTCACTTTTTTAACAATCTAACTGTCGAAAAGAATAATAACCTTTGTTCTAAAAACGTTCACACTTGTCTCGTAACACTGTTGTATTTTTAGTATTTTTCTTCATCATCTTCTTCTCATTATTATTATTAGTAGTCTAGTAGTCACAGTAGCAGCAACAGTGGTAGTAGGCCTAGTAATAGAAGAAGGCTAATATTAAAAATAGTAGTAGTAGTGTTAGGAGTAGTAGCCTATGCTATTATACATGTAATTATCAGTAGGCCTATATATATTTCAAACGTGCGATATTATGTTGGCGAAATATGTTGACCATGCGATAGTGATCATTTATGAGCATACTGGCGCCTTAACTTTTTGTTACCAACAGGCTTTGGCCTACGTTAGAAGTACGTAGTTTGGTTAACGGACGGGTGAGTCAATATCTTTACTTCAGTAGCCTACCCCATCGGTCAAAATGTGGAACGGGAAAATGCATAAAATCCGGAAATTAATCTGTCTTAATTAGAACTATAGAATATGAAGAAATTTAGTTGCTTCTTAAAAACGTTAATTTCTCAACGTGGCCCTTTCATCCGTATATTTTTCTGTGGTTGATATCCCGCATGTGTAACGTCATATTACACTTTGAACTCATATGGATCTCTAATAGTGGAAATCGTATTCAACTAGCCCATATGAAATAGGAATCGTGGCCTTTTTAAATAATTAATTGAGAATATTTGTACAGACGTAGGACTAAATACATGTCTCCAAGGAACACTTACTTGCCACGGTCTAAATAAATGACAAAACTGAAAAACATTTTGTACTCTGTCTGTCTGTTCTGTCTGTCTTCCTTCCTCCCTCTCTCTCTCCCCCCCCCCATACACACACACACACACTCAATACTGGTACACTGACATTCCACAGCTACTTAAAATATGGCAGGTAGATTCAGTCGAGTCCTATGAAATGTCATTAACCTCATCCTTATCGCACAATGTTCTGCCTCAATGACAATATTGAGGTCGCGCTTTCTCTCTCTGGCACACACTTCTGTAGTCTTATCCTTTCATCCACAGACGTCCTCAAATCGACACCCTCGCGTTAGAGAACACACAGGCACATTGTAACATCGCAACTTGAAAATGTCATTTCAGAATGCAGACGAATAAAGGTAGTGGTAAATTGAGTTTGCATTTCACAATTTGGCAATATTTTATTTGAAGCAAGTTTACACCTACGTCACATATATTGTGATATATAATGGTCGAGTATCAGAACCGATTTAATTAAAGGCAACATTTAATATTTTATCTATTTTTTCAACAAAATGTTTTGTGCCAATATAGACTTTCCCCACAGGATTTAGGGCAAACATACGCTGGGGTTGGAGAAACAGAATCAAATTAGTTTTTATATATTTTTTTGAAACCATTGACAATAACGGTAAATGACAGTCGTCCTTAATTAATTATGCAAAAGAAACCCCACGATATGATTTTATAATTTTCAACTTAAGAGGCGTATAGGTTGTCGGTTAAATGTATGCACTCTGTTCTTGACAGATTCGCCTCTCTCACGTTTTACCTTATTTGCACAATTTAAATTTAGCCTTCAACAACGTTTTCGTGACAATTGGAACGGGCCATCTTAAATGTATCCTCGATGAACACACATCTATAACATATAGTTGAACAATGTCCTTTATCACAACACCGCCTTCATAGCTACATGTCCATAAGCCACGTAGAGCAGAACTGTCAGACAAATTAGTTATTAGAAGCCTGTCAGCACTCGTCAAGATGTCCGCGTGGCCGCGAGACCCAACCCGGAGCGAGCCGTGTAGTGCTGCTCTCGTGGTGCGCGCGGCACAATCACACGTCCAATTTCTGTGCGAGAAAATAACTTATTTCCACGAATGGCGTGACCGGTACCGGTCCGTGAGGCATTTGGTACCGGGCCGCACAGAAATAATAAAAACGTTTTAATTTTATTTCCATTTTATTGACTATCGCAGTCTGCAGGGTGTTTTATTTTGAAAAATGACCACTTCCGTCTGTGCCTCTTTTCCGCACTTGTCTCAGTTTTTTTTCCATGCACCCCCCCGGTCCGTGGAAAAAATGGTCTTGCATGAAACCGGTCCGTGGTGCAAAAAAGGTTGGGGACCGCTGGGCCGTAGGCTATTCACTACGTGCTGTAACAGAGACTAGTTCGCGGAGTAAAAAACAACAACACGGTACTTTCCCGTAGGCCTCATAGTCTCCGGCTGATGTGAAGTAAACGCCGTTTGACCTGCTTTCACGCGACGCTCATTGCTTGACCCGCTCGCTCGCGTATGGGTTTTGAGCGGGGTCGGCGGAGGAAGGAATTGAATTAGCATGCTCTCGATTTCTCTCCACTCCCCGGTCTCCCTAAACCAAAACCTCAGACAGCGGAGGACTGCGGGGGAAATAAGAGAACCCGAAACGAACTCGTTAGAGGGGAGGAAGAGGTGGACAAATTCATTTAAGAGCCCTCCGCCTTCCACCGGCCATTGCATGCGAACGGCAATTATTGTCTTAGTTTCCCCAGACTCCCACAGACAAGGGCGCCCGGATTCAGAATTAACGGCGCGAGTGATTAGTGGATATGCGACGCGGTATTTTTGGGGGTCAGCTACTCCGTTTGGCGTTTTAAAAACCCACACTGCGTGCAAACATCGGTCCATGGCATGGTATGATTCAAGGGTCGAGTCGTGTAATATACGTCATGAATATATCCACTTCTTATCTAGCCTGCGTAGGCCTATTATATTTCTTCTTCCCCCCAAACTTATAATGACCATTAAATTAAATGCACTCAAGGGTTGTGGATCACTGCGAACTTTATACAGACATCACCCTACTTGGTCTATTTAAAAAAATCGTCTGACATGCTTAAAAAACACGTGGTTCTTAAGATAGAGGAGTGCTCAATTTGGCGTCTGAGGCCTGTAGCATACGTTAGGCCTACTTCACTTTTAAAGCGCCATTGCCTTTAGTGTGCCTACAATCCAATGGAACCACTCCTTCCAGTGCTCCTTCTCAACCTCCCATAGACTTCAGTCACAAAGCTTAGCATTCCTTTGAAAGTCGAATGAGACATTAAAAGGCCAATTCACAAACAACTTCAAGGTGCCTCTGTGCATACCACTTTAACAAGGGGGAGGGGCATTCAAAATGTAATACGTTTGATTGATGTGATTGACAACCTAATAACCTATCAAGAGCCAGATGAAGTAGGGTGGCACCCAGGGTGGCCAACCAAATGTCTGTGGGGGCAGGTGCCCCCACCCCAGGCCCCTCCCTGGACACGCCCCTTCCCTTGTGACTTTGGCTGCTGGACAAGAAGGACTATCGGGTAATTAAAGGCATGAAACCGGAAACGCGCCCTCCTGCACACATTTGACCGGACCCCCAGTTGCATTCCGAATCAACCTTTGAACTAAAGGTCTATAAACCAAGGGCTTAATCACATATTAAATATTGGTGGCGGGGGACAAATAATGAAAGGGAATGTTTCATATCTACAAATTATTGGGGGGACAGATAAGACTCCTTCGAATATTGGAGGGGATTGGCTGTCCGCCCCAGGAGGAGGGGGGAGGGGGAGCTGGCACGGGCTCGCCGAGAAGCGTGAAGGGTGTCTCCAGGAAGTAGGCGGGAAATTTCCAAAATCAGAAACAAAAAAATAAAAGATGAGGGACGTCCCCCTCTATAGGGGACAGTGACGGGGTGACGGAGACACAGGCCAGACCGACAGCCTGAAGCTCTGCGGTTTTGACCCTGGTGTCACGATGATGTCACCACACTGTTGGGGGGGTCTCTCAGAGGGCCCCCCAGGGCCCACTCCTCAGCGGTTTATCTGTGTAAATAATTTAACGTCTGTATCTGAGCTCTGACAATCTTTTACAAGCCTCCTCCGTTAACAGTCGAGGAGAGCCGGAGCGCGTGACCCCGGGCGGAGAGAGAGAGCGTTCGGTCGGTCAGTGTGCGGGGAGCGAGAGAGACTCACAAACGCTCGTTCCCGGAACAACAAAACACGTTCCCTGGATAAGCGTTCGATTGGGACACATTACATTTTAGGCATTTAGCAGACGCTCTTATCCAGAGCGACTTACACAGTTTACATTTCTCTACATACAATCCATTTATACAGCTGGATATTTTTACTGAAGCAATTCAGGTTAAGTACCTTTAGCTCAAGGGTACAATGGCAGTGTTTCACCTGGGGATTGAACCAGCAACCTGGGGATTGAACCAGCAACTGAGTTACAAGCCCAGCTCCCTAACCATTACACTACACATCGAAGGCGTGGCACACAGGCCGTCAGCCCTGAACGAGACAGATTCATAAACATGCGGTGTGGAAAACGAATCGCTTTCCGAATCGAATTGTATCCTGAAGCAGCGGATGGGCGTATGCTGGACTCCCCTCTTGTCTGTTGGTGTTTCTGGTCTCCACCTTATCGCTGCCCCCGAACGCTCTTAAACGTATTATATATTTCCATTATTCGCTCAGCAGGTACGCCTACACAGGGTGACTTAATCAGGCTCGGTTTGAGACATAGCTTCCATTCGTACAGCTGAATCTTCACCGGAGTAATTTCAGTTCAGCACTCTGAATACAATGCGCAATGGCAGGGGCCTTGCCGGGATACAAACCCATGACCATCTGGTCACAACATCTCAACTCATCTCACCACACCACAACTATTAAGTCTGAATGGCAGCAGACCCTTGCTTTTATCCCAAATCGCCTTACACTAAACATATAGCCTATAGTAGAAGAGATTTCCATGAGGGAATTTCACATCTAACCAGAACTTTGCAGATTTGAATCCTAAATGGGGCACTGGAGTTTTTCCCTGTGAGAAAAGTAGAGTACTTCATCAGAGCTGCTTCAGTAAATCGGCAATATGCAGAAGTTAACGAGTGAAGTCCCACCTGCTGAGCATACAAAGTAATGAAATTATATTTTTAAAGATTATAATCACCAATCGTAATTATTATTGTTTTTTCCAGGCCTTGCAGACAGGCACGAGTCTGCCTGTGAGTGAGGGGCTGTTGCTGAATGCTAACTACGCTACCACAGCATTGGGAAATAGGGGGCAGAGATTATCTGTGGCCCCCCCATCAAAGACCCCCCCCCCGTCACGGTCCTCAAAGGGAGTATGAATTGGGTCAATATTGTTATGTATTTATTTATTCATTTTCTTAGCCTTTTTCTTAAGCTGAGCCAATTGTTTGGTAAGCATCCGAGTTAATGCCAGACAATGACATCACTTCCTCCCTCTGACATCACTTCCTATGTCCCTTCATGGCAGTGTTTTTTCACTCCCTCCCGAAGTGTAAGCCATTTTATTAAATTTTTTTATTTATTTTAACTTTTAATTTAAATCTTGACATTTTTTAACTTTACCTCCATGCGGTAAAGTTCAGGTAAAGCTCAGGTAAGCGTTCCTTCTGTGGTTTCCTTCTGAAATAGTTTTTACCGAAACAACTATTTGACGAGGATAATGCAGCAGAGCTGGAGTGGAAGGGGGAAGTGGGTGAGTGGGTGAGTGGATGAGCGGGTGAGTGGGTGAGTGGGTGAGTGGGTGAGTGGGTGAGTGGGTGAGTGGGTGAGTGGGTGAGTGGGTGAGTGGGTGAGTGGGTGAGTGGGTGAGTGGGTGAGTGGGTGAGCGGGTGAGTGGGTGAGCGGGTGAGTGGGTGAGTGGGTGAGTGGGTGAGCGGGTGAGTGGGTGAGTGTTTTTTGTTTGCATGCAGTTACAGTGACACAACGCTGGAATGAGAAATGATTCCTCTTTCTTTTGTCTGTCTATCTCAACTGGCATCTTTGGGGTCAAAAGGGAAAAAGAGGCATGAGAAAAGGACACAACCATAAATTACCTTTGCGAGCAACAAGATATGTCTGCAGACTATGTCCATAGTTCTGTTAGACAATCTGACAAGGGACAGTGATGCAACAGTATCTTAAAAAAAAAAAAAACATAACATAAATAAACATATTATATTTATTGCCGAGGGATGCAGTGTAGGACCACAGAGTCAATATAAATATATATATATCCTTTCAAACACAGGGTCCATTACCCCCAAATCCAGCCTACCTCTCCTCTCCTCTCCTCTCCTCTCCTCCTCTCTCTGCTCAGCATCCCTCCATCCCTCCATCACGCCATCTCTCAGCGCCAGGTTAACATAACCCCCCACCCATCTCGCTGTCCCCGGCCTCGTCGCTCCACGTCGTCTGGCACGTGACGTGCTCCTTCCTCGACACACACACACACACACACACACACACACACACACACACACACACACACACACACACACACACACACACACACACACACAAATGGTGGCAGTAAAAAAAGGCATGTTAAAAAGCCGTACCGCCGACGAGGTGCTCTCAGACTGGACGGTGTGTGAGCACGCCTCCGCTTGGCCCGCTGAGCCCCGCGTGGACGAGGCGTACGCGGCGGTGTCGGCCTGGCCTCCGGTCTGCGCTCCTCCAGCCTGCCGGTTTCCAGCGGAGACGGCCTGGCTCGCATCACTCCGGCCCGACGCCACAGCGCAAGGCTCCCGCCGGCTCCTCTCTCTCTCTCCCCCTCTCCCTCCCTCCCTCCCTCCCTCCTGCCGTCTCTCCGTCCGTCCGACATCTCCCGGCTCTGCTGCTGCGGCCGGTGACCCCCACCTCCCGGTCCTCTCCTCTCCTCTCCTCTCCTCTCCCACCCTCCTCCTTCTTTCCTCTCCTCCCTTCTTCTCCCTCCATCCTCTTCCCAGCAGCTCCGTCCGGGGCCGTTCCTACTTTGCGTTTTCCTCCGCTCCGTTCGCGCGTGAGAACGAAAGAGAAAGAAAGAGAGGAGAGAGAGAGAGAGAGAGAGAGAGAGAGCCTCGCCCTCTGTTTCTCTCCCCTCTCTTTTTAATCAGCATGTTAATAAGAAAGGTAACTAATCAATACATTCAATGGCCAGGCCTGGGCGATTGATACCATCTCACCCCACCCTCCCCTTCCCGCACACACACACACACACACACACACACACACACACACACACACTGTGCACTTTTGGTTGCTGGGCTCTTCAGCACTAATAAATATAAATGATCATTTTCCTAACGTGAGGGGTAAATTTGGCACATCAATTCAATTACCTAGCAAAACGGAGGCCTCTCCTCTGTTTGCTTTCCTCTCTCTCTCTCTCTCTCTCTCTCCCTCCCTCTCTCTCTCTCCCTCTCTCTCTCTCTCTCTCTCTCTCCCTCCCTCTCACTCTTTTTTTCCCTTTTCCTGCGGTAGTTGTTTTTTTTATACCCCAGCTGTCTTATTGAACAGCAGGTTTGTCTGTAGGCTCAGAGCCCTGCAGCCTGCCATCTCTGTCAAAAGTCTCGGCGTTTTTTACAGTTATTTTATCCCCCCCAGTGTTTGGATGCAGAGAGCCACTGCAGACAGAGCAGAGAGCTGGCCGGACCTATGAGAAGCTGAGAGACGGACACACACATCCGAAGGCTTACAGACGAGAGGAGGGATAAAACGTACCTTCTGCCTCATCACACACACACACACACACACACACACACACGCACACACACACACACACACATACACACACACACACACACACACACATACACACACACACACACACACACACACACACACACACAAAATACACACACACACACACACACACGCACACACAAATACACAGCTCACATCATGTCCTTGCCATAGGTACACACGGGGGTATTGGATGGTTGCATTCTCTGCTTTATGCAGTGTGTCCTGCTATAGGCTGTCGCACTTCACTCACTCCGGCCGTGTGCATAATCAGGGCAAGTGCATGACCTCACAGCCGCACTGAGCGTGTGCAGTTCCCTTCCGGAATGAGACTCGTACGCGCACAAGGTTCCGATTCTACCGCGATACATTTAAGGAATGCAGGGGAGTGGGGGCGGGGGGGAGGAGGGACTATAGCATCACAACAGGAAGTGGCAGCTATGACAAGGCCTTATGGATTTGAACGAGCTGTTCCTGACAGCAGTGCCACTGTGTTATCTGTTTACGGATGCCACGCTATACTCCCACCCAAGGGCATAACCACATATTCAATATTTGGGGGCGGACATTATGAAAGGGAATGGTTTATATGGCAGGCAGTGTGGTATAATGGTTAGGGAACTGGGCTTGTAATGTTAAGGTTGCAGGTTCAATCCCCAGGTGGGACACTGCCGTTGTACCCTTGAGTTAAAGGTACTTAACCTGAATTGCTTCAGTTAATATCCAGCTGTATAAATGGATTGTAAAGAAATGTAAACTGTAAGTTGCTCTGATAAGAGTGCCTGTAATGTAATGTCATTATATCTATGAACTATTGGGGGGGACAGTTTTGAATATTGTACCCCCCTATCCCCTCCACTCATTGCGCCTATGCTCCAACCAGCCTCAGCCTTACTCTCTTGCTCTGGTACAAAACTATTGCTTTTACTCCATAACTCTGGGCACACATAAAAAAATAAGTTACTTATCGCTTAAATTTTAATAAACAAGATGCACAATGTTTTTTTGTTCTGTTGCCGTTGTTTTTTTAAAAAAAAGAGAACCATACAAAGCAAGCTGCGCGACGATGAATTATGGAGCTTGTGTTTTCGACGCATTTCAGGCAAATGGGCCTGTGAACTGCGTGCTCGCTTCTCTTATGAATAATGATCTGTCCTGAGCTCTGTGTGAATTTGAAAGTGAGAAGGCCCGGGTCCATCAGGGGCTCACCTTCCAGTCAATAACCCCACAGCAATACCTCACGGGTTACGCTAGATTTATAAATAATAATCATCATAATAATAATAATCTCATCTTCAGCCGCTCCATCAGGGCATTGGGGCTCACCTTCCAATCCATCGTCAATTCAACCACTCACAGCAATACCTCAATTAGCCTAACGGCATGTTTTGGACTGCTGCCCGGAGAAACCCACGCGGACACGGGGAGAACATTATAAATAATAATCATCAATAATCATAATAATAATAATAATAATAATGGTACGATCAAGGGAGGTAAAGGGTGATAGAAACAGACCCGTGTCTGCTTGGCTGCTGGGTTGGTGTGCTCCTCTCACTCAGGCAGGTAGCCCATCTGTCGAAACAC
The DNA here is from genome assembly GCA_029706075.1 of Aldrovandia affinis. Taxonomy (NCBI): domain Eukaryota; kingdom Metazoa; phylum Chordata; class Actinopteri; order Notacanthiformes; family Halosauridae; genus Aldrovandia; species Aldrovandia affinis. The sequence goes on along the minus strand of JAINUG010000294.1, from coordinate 907,139 downwards.
ACCTTTGGCCCATCGGTGGCTCTGAACAATTGTATCGATGATTGGAAGTTAGCGGATAGTGCGCAAATATATGTAAGGGCAGGCAGAAGGCCACAGATTACCTTTACATGGATTTATTTCATGTTTATTTGAGTAGGGACAGAAACACATTAACATTAACAACACGCTGATGCCCTGTATCAAAACATTTGTGGCTTGCGCTCATTCTCAACGCTCATCCCTAGTTGGGCTTTTAAAAGTGAATAAGCCTACACACACATAGATGTTGGACAAGACAATACAAATACAAGAAATACAAGGGTTAAATAAAAGGGTAAATTGACCTTTACACTTACAGATAACGTGGTGATTCTGGAAGCGGCCCAATAAGCTCCGTCTGGAGAATGCTGATGGCGCAGAAACCATGGCGACGCGGTAAACTCCTGGAGGTTTCCGAGCGGAGTTCAGAAATCCGACAGGGCTTTTGTGGAAGTTTGTTCCGGGGGTGGGGGGTGGGGGGAACGTTGGCTTGGTTTTGAAAACAGCGCTGCGTCCATTAATATTGTAAGATGTGCAGAAGAAGCAGGAAGGTTTCGGAAGAAGGGGAAGAAGCCCTGGGAGGTGGGAGAGACATGGGGAGGGCGGGCGGGCGGTGAGAGGTGGGAGGGGTGGGAGGGGGGAAAAACTCTTCTGCAAGAAAAATCTCTTCTCTCTCTGTTTCCAACTTAATTCAACTTCTCTCTCTCTCTCTCTCTCTCTCTCTCTCTCTCTCTCTCTCTCTCTCTCCCTCTCCTCTCTCTCTCTCTCTCTCTCTCTCTCTCTCTCTCTCTCTCCCTCTCCCTCTCTCTCTCTCTCTCTCTCTCTCTCTCTCTCTCTCTCTCTCTCTGCCTCTCCGGCACACAGAACAGAAAGTCCTGCAGTGGTGGTGACTTTCTGGAGCAAATAATTCACTTTTTCCTCCCAACGTGCCTTTTCCTTCTCTCCACTGAAAGCCCATTCAGACTGTGGAGGGAAGGGGGGGGGGTTATGTTTCAGAGTGACCACTGGCCTTGGTGACCTCTGACCCTGGCAGGCTGTCGCCCCTCCATCACCCGGGGCCTCCATCTTGGATGTTGTGGTCGCCTAGCAACGGTAGCCAGGGTGGCTGCTTGGAGACCGGGGGCTATCGATCCCTGGGATAATGAATGGACCGCAGCCAAAGTCAGCTCATCCCCTCTCTGAGTGTTCACGGCCATGGCCTGGCATCTCTCTCTCTCTCTCTCTCTCTCTCTCTTTCTATCCTCGATCTTTATTTCCCTCAGAATTCATTTTGAAAGCGGAGAACCTGTTCCATGACAGTGGGCCCCCGAAATGTGTCCCCTACAGCCATAGAGTCTCTCAGATCAATGCCCCCCCCCTCCTCCCCGACCCCTGATAATGGATGGAGCAAAAGAGAGACAGAAAGAGGAGAAAAAAAAATAGAGAAAGAGAGAGAGATCTGGCTCTGTTTATGGAGTGCTGTCAGACCTGGGCCCTGGCAGTATACATAAAGACAAAAAGACAAAAATAATGATCTTACAGAAAAGGGCAGATGCCTGGAAAATGGGTACCAGGGTATGACTTTACTCGACCAGGTACACCCTAAACTTTACCTACCCTTGGTCTGACAATCAATGCGTTGGGGAGCTTTAGCGTGGCAGCGAATGCGTTCAATTAAAGCAAGACTGTAAAATAAATACGCTGATTGCAGTTTGGTTTATGCTCTTTGAAGTTGCTATCCAGTCTATTGCGCTGCGCATACCTGAGATGCATGGTCCACTCGGCCACAACTCTGCAAAATGGGACATGCATCAAATAGCAAACCTACCAAACTGCGACCAAATATTTAGATACAACTCCAAATAACGGCGCGTATTGTTTCATGAGGATCAGGGTGCTGTCTGGACCTGGTTGTCCGTTCCTGGAGAAAAAAACAAATTTTAGCTTACTTAGGCGTGGGTTTTAAAACCTGACTCTGTCCAGGGGTGTAAAAGAAAGGGGGATGTGGGGAGAGGTGGGGTGGGGGGGCAGCATGGACACAGCTGCCCCCCCGCCCAGGAGAGGGACGGTGTGCAGAGCTGGATGGCCGGTTCTGGCCGCAGTGGCGTGTCCATCTCTCAGCTGCAGCGAGGTCAGCCACCTTTGATCTCGTGGGCCTAAGCTGAGAGGGAGCCAATGTGATTACCTTAAACAGTTTGGGGCGCGTGCTGGGGGTGGGGATGGGGTGGGGGGGTACAGGTCAGGAGCTGGGGGGGTGGGGATGGGGTGGGGGGGTACAGGTCAGGAGCTGGGGGGGTGGGGATGGGGTGGGGGGGTACAGGTCAGGAGTGGAGGAGTTAATCCCGTCCCCCTGGCTGCCCTCGGTAGAGCTGAAAGGGACAGGCTGTCCCATCTGTGTGGGAGTACTGCCACCCCCTCTGTGGATGCCCCCCCCCCTCCTCCTCCTCCAAAATGCGTTCCCCTGTCCCAAGGCATCGCGTTCTCCAAGCAGCCGAAGCTCAAAACAGAAGATGAGAATGCATGTTCTGTGAGGGAGAGAGAACATACACCTCTCCCCCTGTTCTGTTGGGGAGCGCTCACTGCCAGGGGAACCAGATGCAGCGCTGAGTATTTGGACCGGCCCCGAGACCCGGTTTATTCAGCCCGGCGGCGCGGTGACTGCCCTCGTCATCGGGGCCGAAACCGGCCGCATCTGGTTCAGTTTGGGGTCCAAATCGGGTGCTTTTTGAATGAGGTCATCTCCGGGCCTCAGATGGCCGGTTCCACAGTCCCCCCGCCCCCCGCCCCAGCCCCCGCCCCACCCCCCCGGACACAGATGGCTGCCCAGCGCGTGGATGGACGTGGGCAGTGGGGTGTTGGGCCCCCTCCCCAACTGGACACTACGGACAGGTCACGGGCCATCGCCCTCCACCCCCCCCACTTCTTCTTTGGGACCAGCTGCCAGTGGTCGCAGTGCTGCACCCCCCCCACCCCCTAACCCCCATAGAGCCGAATGTCCAGCTGCCCTCTCACTGGTCACCGGCCATTCATCAGGCCTGCAGGGGGACAGGGCAGCTCAGAGGGACTCCAGATAACACTGCAGGGGTGTGTGTGTGTGTGTGTGTGTGTGTGTGTGTGTGTGTGTGTGTTTACGTTTCTGTGTGTGTGTGTGTTATATTTGTATATGGTTATATTTGTATATGGTGTGTGTGTGTGTGTGTGTGTGTGTGTGTATTTGTATATGGTGTGTGTGTGTATGTGAGTGCATATATATGTGTTGTGTGTGAATGTGTGTGTGTGTGTGTGTTTGTTTGTATGTGATGTGTGTGTGTGTGTGTGTGTGTGTTGTGTGTGGGGGAGGAGTGTGTTGACAGGAGCTTCAGGAATAAGACCAGGTTGGGGGAGAGTGGGGGGGGTGCGCTGGATCGAATCGAGCGGTTGCCAGATTCAGGAGAGATGAGGCAGAGCTGTACTGGCCGAGATGTGTGCTGGATCAGATTGATGGGTTGCCAGAGTGGGGAAGCTGGGCCCATCATGATGGGGAGGTGAAAGTGTGATCGAAACCACACGATCGGCACTGTTTGAAGGGCTGGCAGGCCATTTTTGGGGGAGGGGGAAAAGTTTGAGCCGACACAATTAAAACCCCTGGCCACCAGGGGCACCTGGTACAAGAATAAACACACACACACACACACACACATATACGCACACATCACACACACACACACATGCACACACACACACCGCGGGGGGATGGCTTAATAGGCTTAAGCCCCTAATGTTTTTAGAAAAGCCCCGGATCTTTAAAAAATATATATATTATTTTTTTATTAACCACACAATGTGTGACATTTTTCCTCCCTAGTCTTTCTCCTGACTCTGTGATCAGAACCGTAATGTAACGGAACGAGGTACCGCGATAAACCACTGGACACCACAGTCCCGCGTCGGGTATGCCTTGCCTCTGTCCGTGGGCTAAGCCTCGAATGTCTTCAGCCTCCTAGCGCCGCCCCTGCTTGCCACACTGACTCCAGAAATCTCCCCGCTGTGTCCCACAGTCAGACCGCACAGACCCAGCAGCGCCATTGATCCGAGCCTGCACAGCTGGGGGGGGGACAGGGCAGCGCTGACAGGGGGGAGACGCAGGGACGCCACGTCGATACCAGATCCTCCCGCCCCGTCCTCGCCCCGTCCCGCCCCGTCCCGTCCCAAACCCTGGCGCCTCTGGAGCGGGAGGGTTACGCTGGACTGGGTCGGGCCTTCGATAAATCCATAGGACGCATGCCACTGCAGGCCTGAGCAGCAGCCATTGATCTGCAGAGAGAGTGTGTCGGGGGGGGGGGGGGGGGTGGAAGGGGTGGGGCTTTGGTAGCCATGGGGGCACATATATCCTGTGTGTGTGTCTGGCTATTGGTGTGTGTGTGTAATGTGTGTCTGTCTGTGTAGGTAGTGTGTGTGCAGGGTGTGCATGTGTGTGTGTGTCTGGCTATTGGTGTGTGTGTGTAGTGTGTGTCTGTCTGTGTGTGTGTGTATGTGTGTGTGTGCAGTGTGTGTGTGTATATGTCTCTGTGCAGTGTGTGTATGTGTGTGTGTGCAGTGTGTGTGTGTATATGTCTCTGTGCAGTGTGTGTGTGTGTATATGTCTCTGTGCAGTGTGTGTGTGCAGTGTGTGTGTGTGTGTGTGTGTGCAGTGTGTGTATGTGTGTGTGTGCAGTGTGTGTATGTCTGTGCAGTGTGTGTGTGTGTGTGTATATGTCTCTGTGCAGTGTGTGTGTGTGTGTATGTCTCTGTGCAGTGTGTGTGTATCTGTGCAGTGTGTGTGTGTGTGTGTGCGTATGGGTCACCATAAACGTTCTTCCCGTAATCTTGTCCCTCATTCACACTGTTGAGAAGGTAGATATGGCAGCAGGCCATAATACAAAATCGCAAGAAAGGATTTTATTTGTAATGTGTATTCGGTGTTGCCTAGCAGACCCGCAAAAGGGGACGAAAAGGGAAAAGAAACTAGGTGGCATTCAGATCAGGCCAGGCTCGCGCCGTTTCAAATATGCCTCGCGGACGCTGAAAAGAAACGTCCACAGCCACAGATTCCGGCGGCAGGGGTCTGCTTAAATGAGCTATGACCACACGCGAACAATCAAGCCCAGTCCAAACCCGTCGCGATCGTCCATCAGCACCCACCCACTCAGCACGGTGTACCAATGAAGGCCTTGAGCAGGAAATCACGTGATCGATAAGGGGGCCGAGCCCCCCCCACCTCGCTCTTGCGCTCTCCTCCTGTGCTTCGTTTCTCCCGCTGTCAAAAACAAAAGACGAACGTCTTTGAACAAAAGCTTTATATACGCCGCCCCCTCACCCCCCCCCGCCCCTCTCTCCAACCCACAATCCCACTACACCCTGTCCGTGATGAGCTAATGGTCACCAAGGACGGAGGTCCTGAGGTCCTTCCACACTGATCATGTTTGCGCGACCTCCACGACACGGGGCCAGCCACATAAGCCACCTCAGTCTTAAACACGAGCGCTAGACCCGCTAATTTAACCGCCTGTCTGAGCGAGCAACCCACACGCGCGTTATAGACACAGAGAGGCGGTTCTGTGTGGCCCAGTAGGTAGAGCGCGGCGTTGGCAACGCTTAGGTTGCGGGTTCAATCCCCACTGGGGCCACATATACTGAAAATGTATGCATTCACTACTGTAAGTCGCTTTGGATAAAAGCGTCTGCTAAATGGCATATATTATATTATTAATTAGGGGCGGGAATGTAAATACGCCTCTGGCACGTTCTCACAAACACTTTAGACAGCATGTCCACGAGTATACCGCGCGCTAACGAAACTGTTATAAAACCCGAAACCCGGGAGTGAACAAACAAGGCACCGACGCAGCACCGCAAAAGTGCTCTGAGACACTTTCAACGTAATAGTGCTAAACATTTTTATCTCCACTCCTAAACGTATAAACAGTTCCCTTCTGTTTGTATTTGTATTAGTGTAACTACGGCAGCTAGTCTATTGTTAATTGTTGTGTATTTTGGGCTAGGGGGAATTCCGTAGGAAGGAACCCCGGGGAAGTTATGGGTAACTTAGTAATCAACCACTGTTCATGCACTTCGGTAGTTCAATAAAACAGTTACATTACGTCGTGGTCCGAGTTATACTTGTTATATAGAAAACCTGAAAGGAGTAAAGATATAACAAAAGTGGCGACGAGGACGTCTGAACCGACGCGTGTTGTCCGCAACGAGAAAGTGAAAGTTCTCTGTCTTCCCCGCTGATGCCTCGCACTGCTGTGGATGGTGGGCAAGTCGTCGCTATCGCCACGCCTGGTGTGCTTGAGTCCGACGCGGCCAGCTAAGAGGGGAGAGTGGATCAGCGGACTATCGACAACGTCGTGAGTAGTGCGGTAAAAAGTTGAAAAGTGTACATAAGGGAGCCGTCTGTGAGGGAAAAACAGCGCCATACAAACAGGAGCTTAAAATGGCTGGAGTAATTGGCTCAATCGGTCCCTTTGACGAGAGTATAGAACAATGGAGCGCCTATACCGAGCGTTTTGACTACTTCGCTAAGGCTAATGATATAAAAGCGGAGAAGATAGTGCCCACTTTTTTGAGTATAATAGGGCCAAAAACGTTTAACTTGCTACGCGACCTACTACAACCAGCAAAGCCAGGCAGTAAAACATACAAAGAAATAGTAGACATACTGGCAAACCATCTTTCACCCAAACCCTGGTAATCGCAGAAAGATTCCGATTTAACAAACGTAGCCAGGAGGAGGGTGAGTCGGTCACCATGTTTGTGGCAGCACTACGCAAGCTAGCTGAACACTGTGAGTTCAGGGATGTGTTAAATGACACGTTGAGAGACAGGCTGGTATGTGGACTGAGAAATGAAGCAGCACAGAAGAAATTACTCACAGAAAGAGACTTGACTCTGGAAAAGGCCATTAATATTAGTGTAACAATGGAAATGGCATCAAAGGAAGCCCAGCAACTAAATGCTACAGGGAGAGTACACCAACTCAACAGCGATAAACCAAACATGCAAGGGCCATGTTTTCGCTGTGGCAGATCTGGACACCTTGCATCGACATGCTGGTGTAAAGAGATGGACTGTCGTAACTGCGGAAAAAAAGGCCATGTAGAGCGGGCATGCAGAAATAAAAGAGCACAGACAAAAGCGCAAAGTCTGAAAACAAAAGAGACAATGTAAAATACAAGCAGAAAAGACATGTTCGCACAGTTCAGCATGATAATGACGGAAATAGTGATTCTTCAGAGGAAGAAGTGCCTACCGACATAAATACTATACGGATAATGAGGGTAGATGAGAGTTCAGGCGGCTATTGGGCTGAACCCAAGTTGGAGGGACATTCGGTGAAAATGCAGATAGACACGGGATCAAAGGCATCACTAGTGTCGTACAAATTCTACAGGAACTACATGAGGCACCTCCCACTACGTCCATCAGACACAGTGTTTAAGGCATATACAGGACATCGAGTGCACATGGTAGGGATGACAGATGTGACTGTTCAGTGCAACGGGCAAACCAAAAGGCTTCCACTTTATGTGACCAAGGGAAATCATCCTGCTATAATGGGGCGTGCATGGCTACAGGGAATCCGGCTGGACTGGCAAGCGGTAAGGAAGCTGTCACACAGTTCCACTTCCCTACAGGAGATACTGGAGAAACACGAAGAGGTTTTCCGTGACGAATTAGGCAGCATGAAAGATATAACCGTGAAGTTACATGTCAAACCTGATAGCAAGCCTGTGTTCATGAAAGCTAGACCAGTGCCATACGCAATCCGACCCAAGGTGGAAGCTGACTTGGACGCCTGGTCAAGAATGGGGTTTTGGAGCCAGTGACAATCAGTGAGTGGGCCACGCCCATCGTTCCGGTACCCAAAAAGGATGGGGGAACCGGACCTGTGGAGACTTTAAGGTAACACTTAACCCTGTGTTAGCAGCAGAGCAATATCCACTTCCCCTAATTTCCGACTTGTTTGCTGGATTGAGTGGGGGACAAAAATTCAGTAAGATAGATCTCAGTCAGGCTTACCTACAGATGCATGTAGAAGAACAGTCACGTGAAATGTTGACCATTAACACACATAAGGGACTTTTTCGATACTGCAGATTGCCTTTTGGCATCACGTCAGCCCCGGCACTGTTTCAGCGAGCAATGGATCAAAGGGGTAGCCAGGGGTACAGTGCTACCTCGGCGATATCCTGTGCACCGGATCAAACGACGAAGAGCATCTGCGCAACTTGGATGCTACCCTTCAGAGCCTGAAGGACTACGGCTTGAGAGTCCGTAAGGACAAATGTGACTTCTTCCGACCATCTGTGGAATATCTGGGGCATGTGATCGATGCAGAAGGGCTGCACACTGCACCATCAAAAGTGGCAGCTGTCTTGAACGCACCTCCACCCCAAAACATCAGCCAGCTGCGATCCTTCTTAGGACTGTTGAACTACTACGGACGCTTCATCCCCAATCTGTCATCACTGCTACAACCGCTGCACGAACTGCTACGCCAAGATGAAACATGGAAGTGGACAGCCAGCTGTCAGGAGGCTTTCGAAAAGGCTAAAGAGGTGCTGGCTTCGTCCGAGGTCCTGACTCACTTCAACCCATCACTTCCGCTTCAGCTCGCCTGACGCCTCTCCTTACGGAGTGGGGGCGGTTCTCTCTCATGTCCTGCCGGGTGGTGAGGAAAACCAATCGCTTTCGCATCAAGGACACTAAACAAGGCAGAGTCTAACTATGCTCAGCTAGAACGAGAGGCACTGAGCATTGTTTTTGGAGTCAGGAAATTCCATCAATACTTGTATGGAAGGAAGTTTACACTCCTAACCGACCACCGGCCTCTCACAACCATCCTCGGTCCACACACTGGGATACCGTCTCTCGCTGCATCCCGACTGCAGAGGTGGGCTTTGTTGTTGTCAGCACATGCATATGACATCAAATATCGCAAAGCAGACTCCCACTGCAATGCGGATGGGTTATCCAGACTGCCGCTGCCTGTCACAAAGCCGGAGTCAAACATGGTGGACATCTTCTACTTCAGGGAGGTGGAGAAAGCACCTGTCTCAGCTGTACAGGTGAAAAAGGAGACTCGAAATGACCCGGAGTTATCTGCAGTCATGGACATCATCGTTAAGGGTCGACCTGCTGGTGATAACGCAAACCTGAAGCCCTTCCTCGGGAGGAGGTTGGAGCTGTCTGTCCAGTCCGGGTGTTTGCTGTGGGGAGGAGGGTGGTCATTCCACTGTCACTTCGCACAAAAGTGCTGCAGCAACTGCATTCAGGACACAGCGGAATAGTACGAATGAAGGAAATAGCGAGAAGCTACTTTTGGTGGCCAAACATGGATAAACAGATTGAGGAGTTGGCCAAAAGCTGTTCATCGTGCCACCAAGTCAGAAACAATCCGCCACTAGCACCTCTTCACCCCTGGGAGTTCCCACAAGGACCATGGCATCGTGTGCACATTGATTTTGCGGGACCATTGGAGGACAGAATGTTCCTTGTTGCTGTTGATGCACATAGTAAATGGCCGGAGGTGGCTATCATGAGATCAACCACCGCAGAGAAGACCATCGAGAAGCTAGGAGAGATGTTTAGTCGGTTTGGATCTCCTGCACAGCTAGTCTCTGACAATGGACCCCAATTTGTGTCACAGGAAATGACCGGATTTCTACAAGCTAACGGAGTCCAACACATTAAGTCAGCTCCCTACCACCCCGCAACAAATGGTCTTGCTGAAAGGTTTGTGCAAACCATGAAACATGCCTTGAAAACATCACAGGGCAAGGAACACTACATCAGAGACTGCACAACTTCCTGCTGACCTACCGCAACAGCCCACATGCAACCACCAAGACATCTCCTGCTAGCCTGATGCTAAGGAGAGACCTGCGCACCACATTTGACCTCTTGAAGCCCTCAGCAGTGAAGGACATTGTCCAACGTCAACAGGAGAAACAGGTTAGGTGCAGAGAACAGAAGGGCAAAGAAAGAGTCTTCACATCAGGAGAATCTGTGCTGGCAAGGAACTACCGTGGCGAACCTAAGTGGATTCCTGCCACTGTTATTGGCGCAAACTGGACCAGTATCCTATACCGTCCAAACGGCTGATAGTGTTTGGAGAAGACATGTTGATCAACTCCTACAGACTCCGTCAGTGCCGGTGGAGTTGTCCCTGGGAGACTCTTCAGACACACCTGTCAACACACCGGTTCACATACCCTCACAAGTGCAGGACTCAACCGCACCAGAGCCAACAGTTCCAGTTGAGGATGTGACCACAACAGGGACTGAGACACCTTCCTTTACAGAAGCACCTGCAACGAGTTCACCATTGAAGGACCATAAGACTAATGTGCCTTCCGATAGGAGATATCCTATCAGAGAGCGGCCTCCTACACGCCTGAATTTATAGGCTAGGTTAGTGACTGACCCAAGTTATTGGGGCAGAATAATCCCCATGGGTACGGTCAGAGGATCGAGGTAGTCTACCCTCACCTCTAGTTAGTGTTATCCAAGGGAACGTTATATCATAATAAAAGAATAATTGTATAAATTCAGACAAATAGGAAGTTGTTGTAGGATGAAAAACAAGTAGTCTGGACTGTATATGGTAATTGTTTTATGGTTGTTGTTGTTAGACCTTGGAGATGTTATGTTATATTTGAATAAGACTCTGTGGTTTCATACATAGTACATTCATTGTAAGAGGGGAGGAGATGTTGTGTATTTTGGGCTAGGGGGAATTCCGTAGGAAGGAACCCCGGGGAAGTTATGGGTAACTTAGTAATCAACCACTGTTCATGCACTTCGGTAGTTCAATAAAACAGTTACATTACGTCGTGGTCCGAGTTATACTTGTTATATAGAAAACCTGAAAGGAGTAAAGATATAACATTAATAGTGATTGTAGGACCACTACCAAGGTTATCGCTACTTATCAATTAGCATCCTGCTTGGTGCGTAAAATTTCAGGACAATGAGATCTTCAACAATGTGGAAATGGGGGTGGATGAGCGTCTCCTTGACCCTTCTCGCTGAGGAGTGACCCTTCCGGCCGTTAATGGCCGCGTTCGGTCCGTGCAGGGATAGGCCGGTGCAAATAAATGGCAAGCTTAGTCTTTTTTCCCCCTGCGTGTTTCCATGGAAACAGATGATGGAGCGCACTATCGATCGAGACGTCCGGTTGGAATAGCGTTGCCCCTGAACCGACAGTTTTTTTTCCCTGGGACTGATGGGCCTGGATCGATACTCCCATATTTAGGCCAATACGTGTGTGTCGCCCTACGTTTCGACTACAACTCTAACACTTTTTACGAAGTAAGCCCAAGAGGGCAAACACAGACGCGAGGAGATGTAGCCTAGCCCGTTTAGGGTATGGTGGACAGCCAGAGAAAAGTCGCATGTTGTTTGGAGCAGGCCTAAAGGAGTTAAATAAATAGTTTTCCCAACATTCAGAATGTCAACATACAGCTTAATATAATGCTTCGGTCACACACACACACACACACACACACACACACACACACACACACACACACACACACACACACACACACACACACACACACACACACACACACACACACACACACACACACACACACACACACACACACACACACACACACACACACACACACACACACACACACACACACACACACACACACGATTTAAATGCCCCGTGTCAACTGCAGGAATGCAACCCTTTAACGGTGTGTCCGGTAGGCCTATAGCCTGTACAAACACAATTTGACAACAGCAGGCTTCATTCCCGAAATCAGCGCGAGATTATGCTATTGAAATGGTCAGAAATATAGGCGACTGTATATTACATGTTAAAATGTTATATTAAAAACTAGTATTAATAATTGGTTATAATAATAATAATAATAATAATAAGCGTATAGTCTTTCCTTTCGGTGCACTGCGATTATTTTCTAACTAGTTGGCCGAGCAACGGTCATCCCATTTTCTTAATTTCTTTACAACAGACGTAAACTAATCGTCACCACACCACATATGAGAATTCACGTTTTTTTTTTTTTTTTCTTCCTCTCTCTCAAATTTTAAAAGAAGAAGAAGAAAAAAATTGGGCTGTACCTGGGGGAGCTCGTTTAAACCTCGCCCGGAGGATCCCCCCCAGCCAAGGGTCAGGTCTGGAGTCGCGCAGCGCCGCTTTCAAAAGGTGTCCGTCCCTCAAGGTCCTCCTATCGCCCCGAGGCACAGCCATCCCGATTTCAGGCGAGGAGGAAATAGTGGAACAGAAAGTCCGCCGCAGACAAGAGGAGGCTGCCTTTCCTTCGCCCTTTGCCCCAGTCTGAGGAAACGTCCATCAATTAAGAAACAATGTATTAATAATACCAATACAAAACAATATATTGTTGGCTTGTTGACATCGCATCCGTCCCTATGTATGAAGCATTTAGAATTCGTTTTGTGTAATAATAATAATATAATAATATACGCCATTTAGCAGACGCTTTTATCCAAAGCGACTTACAGTAGTGAATGTATACATTTTTTAGTACATGTGGCCCCCGGTAATGCTGACGGGGAGGTTAGATTTTGGGGCGATTGAACCGTTGTTGCAGGTTGTCTTCGAATTAATTGCCAAACAGTGACACCTTGGAATCAACGGCATGGATAAGTTATATATTCATACTATGTCTGTCACATTCTTGCACTGAAGAAGTTCTAGCATCGAAAGTGTAACTCTTCCGATAAAAGTAGTCTATCCTAGATTTGAAAAAATAATAATACTTGGAACGTGTCGCAATAGTAGAGGTGTTGGTTTTGGCTTTTGGTTCATAATCAATCAAAACGCGATTTTATTAAGACGTCGGCCCACGCCCCAATAATTTGAATTTAGCATCGTCTGCCGTTAGACCGAGATGAGAGGAACAAGAAGAGGCGTAGTGGGGGGGTGGGGAGGGGGGGCATTATCGATTGAAACCCCAGTCCGTCGAGTTGCAGGGAGAACAATGAAACAACAGACTCTCGGAGTCATAGGCGCTGTGGCTCCTGTCGATCAATCGCGGGGTCGTCGATAAGAGACGTCAGGCGTCTCCGTGGAGACGAGGCGAGCCAGTGAGGTTGAGCGGCCCGGGCACGAGGCGTGGGAGCCGAGACCAACCGTCGCGAATACCGTGTCTGTGTGGACTTCACCACTTCCCGGGAAGGAACTGTTTCCCCCTGCACAAGCCGAGGTCAAAATGCTTGACTTTCACTTGCAGATGCTGCTCATGTGCCCCCTTATGTAATTATCAGGGTTGGGTATGTTAACAGACCAATCCATACTTGAACTGAAGATACAGTACTTTTCTGTAATGTACATTTGGACTCTGAATAATGTTCTAGTGTTGAGAGAGAGAGAGAGAATCAAACTCTAACTTCATATTTTTTCTGGTGAACATGGCGTGTAGGCCTGCCTTATACATAAGTAAATAAGTGCACACATTGTAGTGGAAAGCAGTTACATTAGATTGTTACATAAATCCAACGTGTATACCCTTCTTCCAGGTATGCAGGCTATATTCATATTGAACAATGCACCAAACTTGGCCGGTGAATGAAATGTGTTTATGTGTTAAGTCCTCAGTTCTACTGTCAGGGACTCAAACGTGTGTATATCAAATGTCAATCTACTGACAAGCTAATTATTTTAACATTAACCGGATCTTCAGTCAAATGCAGCGGTGGCCACTAAATCACAAATCACATGACCAATCGCACCGTCACATGGGGTAGTGAATGACACATCATTGGCTAACTTTATTTTTTTATTTTTTATTTAACCAGGCAAGCCATTAAGAACAAATTCTTATTTACAATGGCGGCCTTATTTACATTTTATTCGCAAATATGTCTAGTCCACACACCACAGTACAACACTGTCCTCTACACCGGGTTTATGCAAGTTTATACAAATTGGAGTTTGATTGGTTTATGGTGACAATAGACTTGTCAATAACCAAAAAACAGTTAAAATGTCATTTTCTTCCTCCCATAATTTTCAAACCGGCGGACATTATGCATCCAAGATTATTAAACAATATGTTAGTGAACTTCCTGCTGCGTGGAAGTATAGGACCCTACCCCACACCGTGGCCCCGCCCCCTACACTGGGTCGCTATAGCTACCACGTTCATTGGCTCAACTTAAGTATCCCAGCTCTGTAAGTCAGAAAGTACTGAGCAGCACACGACCGGGCCCATAACGAAATTAGAACCGACGTGACTTAACGTCCATTACTCCCAATGTTTTTACAGAGCACTTTGGGCTTGTTCTGTGAGAAAACAGTGTGTCCGGTTACAAATACCCGCCATTTACACCATCAGCCTAACTCATTCAGAAGGCCCGTTGATTTTGTGGGAACGAACACGTTCCCCTGGGTTCATGGTACAACATTTAATGCTTTTTTTTCCACGCTACTTCAGCGGATTAATCTTCAGTTTCGATTTGTGGCACGTGTTATAACTATAATTTTCCAATATACCTTTTTTAAATATTTCAAACAACAGCCGTATGTGTAACTGGCTGGCAGTGTAGTGTAATGGTTAGGGAGCTGGGCTTGTAACTCAGAGGTTGCAGGTTCGATTCCCAGGTGGGGCACTGCTGTT
>JAINUG010000294.1:882500-885000 GCA_029706075.1 Aldrovandia affinis | reverse complement strand
TTGTATTGACAGCTCCTCAGAGCTGGCAGCTCAGCACTCTGCTGACAGTAAGGGGTTAAACTGTGACCTAATCAGCTCCTGAGCGTTCACTCCCCTCCTGGCAAGGTCGTGGGGTCACGGTCCCCGGTTACACGTACAAGCCACTCCCCCCCCATCCCCTCTGCCCCTGGAGGCCCAATCAGATCGTCCCCTGAGCGTGAGGCCGGGGAGTGGCGGTAATCTGAGCCTAGGGGAAGGGCGAGGCCCAGCGGGCGGTCAGGGCCCTCTCTCTCTCTCTCTCTCTCTGTGTCTCTCTCTCTCTCTCTCTCTGTCTCTCTCTCTCTCTCTCTCTCTCTCTCTCTCTCTCTCTCTCTCCTCTCTCTCTCTCTCTCTCTCTCTCTCTCTCTCTCTCTCTCTCTCTCTCTGTCTCTCTCTGTCTCTCTCTCTCTCCCTCTCTTTCTCTCTCTCTCTCTCTCTCTCTCTCTCTCTCTCTCTCTCTCTCTCTCCTCTCTCCTCTCTTCTCTCTCTCTCTCTCTCTCTCTCTCTCTCTCTCTCTCTCTCTCTCTCTCTCTCTCTGTCTCTCTCTCTCTCTCTCTCTCTCTCTCTCTGTCTCTCTCTCTCTCTCTCTCTCTCTCTCTCTCTCTCTCTGTCTCTCTCTCTCTCTCTCTCTTAGAGATTCTCCACTTAGACACCTAGATTCGCACCACAGTTCGGCTGTTGAACCACAGTTCAAAAACAAGGCCGCGCCATTGTTTTCAGTTGAATAACCCGTCCATTCTGGATGATGCTATTAAAAATAAAATAATAAAAATTTAAACAAAAGGCCAACATAAATGGAAACTCTGTATGGCAGTGACAGTCCTTCACTCTTAACATAGCTAGGCCTATAGATTTGTTATCTTTAAAAAATAAATATATTAGGCAGTTCACGTAATAGTAGAATGTTGTGAATAATTCTACAAAGCTAATAATGTGCATTAATTGCCCTACAGCCCTAAGCCTACAGATTAGTGATATAGGCATTACTCATCTCGATAGAACCTAAGAACAATGTCAAATAAAAAAATCAACGGCAACATTTCGTTTTAGTCACGGACGATCCAAAAAAAGTGGAATGTGATCTGAATCTGTTTTGGTTGTGGTCAAATAAAAGCATCAGGCTATTATGTGGCCATACCGCAACTTCACAAGCGCAACGGCAGAATCTGCAAGGGCAGCATGAAGAGGCTCGAAACGGAGAAGATTTTTTATTTCTTTCAGGTAATCTTGAACTATCGTTACTCATTTGTGTCATTCACTTAAGAAAGTTATAAAACGCGAGACAAGCGCAGTGTGCATATTGTTGTATTTATTAAAACAAATAGGGTGTGTCATGTAAAAAAAAAAAAAAATCGTTTCAATCGGAAAAAAAACGGACGACTGTTGGTCGACCAAGATTTCTTTTAGTCGGGGACAGCCCTACATTTTTCTACATCTCCATTTCCAATGACTCAATCGAACCCCCTGCGACTCTTTGTGTGTAGGCAACTCTTTGAGGAGTGAGTTATTCTGAGATTTCTAGTTATAATTCACAGTGTTCCATTCTAGAATTGTACAGCTCTTTGATGACGACATTAGCGGCCCTTTATGATGTCATCAGTTAGAATCACGTAAGAACGTTACGGCGCGTTCTAGAACAAACGTCACAATGCGGCGACAGCGCTCCCTCGAAGGGTTCATATCGATTTCAGCGAAGTATTGCGTTTTCCTTTTTCATTCAGTTCTCCCAATAAGGCTTAATTTTAATATCAGCCAGCAGCGTCGGCTGTAAGTTAACACGCGCTCAAAGTCGAGGACTGCGTGCGCATGGTGGTAATGCCGACCGAATGCCCTGCAAGTCAGCTCAATATTTCAGTCCAGCCGTCTTGAGGAAAAATGAATAAGCCATGGTGCCAAGGCCGGCCTGTTCTCTTTATTTATTTTTTATTCTTAAATATTTATATTGTTCATTTGTTGTTTGCTTGCTTGGCAAATACCCTCTCCCAGTGAGGTGGGGGGGTCTACACTTTACACCGGCCCTCTGTCCTCACACAGCCGGCAGTTTAGGCTTCGTACAGTGTTCATCGTTTAGGGCCTCACCCAAGGGCAGGCTTCAGCAGAAGGGCCCCCGAGCGGGGACTGGAACCAAACACCCTCCGGGTCATGAGTCAATTTCCTTGACCAGCACTCCGGCCGTGTCTCTTAAATATGCATTTCAGAAGGCGGCGAGCGGCCATAAATAAGCAATCGCGCACCGCCGAAGAGCGCTCTGTGCTCAGGTCAATAACGTGACGCTACTCTCAAGCACATTTTAAAGATAGAAGCACTGAAGCCCGCAGTGTGATCTGAACTCTGTGAGCACGGAGCGGTTTCCAACTCCGGGCAACGTTTGATTGGGGCGCCGCGCGCGGCCGGCCTGGTCCGCACGAGCCACGCATACGCAGGCCGAGGCCTCCAGCCGAGACGGCACGGGTTCGAGCCGGGCTGTGTCCACTATGACACC
>JAINUG010000294.1:867500-877500 GCA_029706075.1 Aldrovandia affinis | reverse complement strand
TGGTCAGTTTCTCATGGAGCATCTCTAGGGGAGCTTTAAGACTGCGTACAGTACCAGTCAAAGGTTTGGACACACCTGCTGGAAACTAGGTTTATCTCATAATTGACAATGTTTTACACCGTATACGTTTCTGTAAATACTTGAAAATTACAAAAACGCATGTAACAATAAATGAAAGGAACATCAAAGCAATGTTCAAGAAAATTGAATTGAAAATTGAATCTTGGATTCATCAAAATAGTCACCCTTTGGCGTGAGAATAGCCTCACAAACAGTGGCCATTCGGTTAATATGTTTTAGCAGGAAATCACCCGACATGTTTTCCCAGCAGCTATCCTGCAGCAATTCCCAGAGAAACTTGTGGGTTGCTTTGCTTTGACTCTTCCTTTCCAGTTCATCCCATACAAATTCTATGGGATTGAGGTCTGGACACTGGGCAGGCCTGGTCTTTAGTTTGAGTTGTCGTTCACATTCCTCCTTCACCAGATAGCTCTTGCACAACTTCCAAGGTGTGTTGCGGGTCGTTATCTTGCTGAAGAATGAAGGAGTGCCCGGTTAGCCGTAAACCAGATGGAAGGTGTGTCCAAACTTTTGACTGGTACCGTACCTCTACAGAAAGCACTGTGACACAACCACACCACTGACGTTATCTAATCTTTCAGCACGTTTCTCTCCCCTTCTGGATTACAGGGTTTGTGGCACGAACTCTGCCAGGCAGACTGTGGCAGGACTGCAAGCTTACTGCTCGATAGCTCGAGCGATGGTCTCTGGTCATGTCAACGCAAAGTCATTTTAGATAAATACTGTAAACTGTAAAACTGTAACAATTGAGATTTCAAGAAACTGTAATTGTAAAAAAAAAACTGGGGTATTTGTAACACTGACCAACAGGTTTTTAAAAATTTTTTCTAAAGAGTGGATTTTTAAATGCTTACCAAGGCCAACCAGACTTTCTCCCTGGTTTTTTTTGGTTTGGAAAGCAATCCTTAACGGCCCCCTCTGAAGCACCTCGTCAACTGAGACCAGCCCGGGGCCTTGACCCCATGACCCTGTGGTTGAGACCCACCTGTGAGGAGCTCGATCCAGTTCTGCACGGTCTCGGCGGGCTGGGTGGCCTTGATGTGCTTCAGGGCTTCATCCAGGAGCACGTCTCCGGTGGGGGCGTCCGACTTGAACAGCACCTTGGGGGTGTACCATAAAAAAAAAGAAGCAGGTCGTGACCTTTCTGTCCAATCAGAAACGCTGTCCAATCAAACTCTCAGCACTCTAGTGCGGGATTGGCCCAACCTGGCTCTCGGACAAGGGGACAGGGGTTTCCCAAAATGTGTCATCTCAACCATGTTATGTTTTGCCATGTCTGTTCGGTTTGTTTTTGTACTTTGTTATATTTATCTCATCATTCACGTTTCATTCACGTTCTGTCTGTGTTCCTTGTTGTTCAAGATCCACTCCTTGTCTTTGTCATTGCACTTCGGGGATTTCAACTTTACGGTTTTTCTGTCTTAGTTTCTTATCTCGTTTACTTCCTTCTTTCTTTCTAAAACATTCGGTATATATTAGTTAGATGTATATAGTACTAACCTACTAATCTACTAACATTAGGGATTTAGATTAAGTTACTAACATTACTAATGACTAATTATCTCACGCTTCTATCTATCGCTATCATTCTCTCTCTCGTTGTCCTATCCCTGTACGCTTCTCACTTTTCGCTTTATCTGCACGCAGATTCTCTCTATGCCAGTGGTTCTTAATCCTCTCCTCGGGGAACCCCAGCCAGTCCATGTATTTGTTCAGTTCCACCACCAGCACACCTGATTCAACTAATTTCTACTTGAATTTCTAATGAGCGTTGATTAGTTGAATCAGGTGTGCTGGTGGTGGAATTTAACAAATACATGGACTGGCTGGGGTTCCCCGAGGAGAGGATTAAGAACCACTGCTCTATGCGTTCCTCCCCTTCGAACTATGCACGTGTCTGCCTGCTCTTCCAGGTTGTATATTGTCTATGTGTTTCCCAGTCCGTGTCTTTTGTTTCCCCTAATTATTGTATTAGTGATTCCTATCGTTCTCACCTGTGTTCCTGCCCTTCTCTCCTCCCAGTCACACCTGATTCCTATTGTGTTTCCCTTCCCTGCTTGTATTTAAGTTCCGTGTTTATGTTCACTCTTTGTCAGAACGTTGATCCTCATTCACTGTGCCGATTACTAGTAAGCCAGAGTCTGTTGAATTATTTCGAGACACCCCTTCCGTTTTACTTCGAGTTTGCCTGCTGATTCTGTTTTGTTTGCCTTTTCCGATTTCTTGGTTTTTGACTTTTTTTGACAGTTTTTTGACTACCCTCTTGGATTTCGATTTTGTGTCTTCGCTACTCTGTCTATTGGTTTTTGATCCTTGCCTGAATTAAATGTTCCTCTCTGCCTGATCCTGGTCTGCGTCTGGGTCCTTATCCCGCCATCACAAACCACCCCTACATCCCTACCTCACTAAAACGGGTAACCTTCAACACCTTTATCCAACAGTGTCCATGTAACACACCAGCACACAGAAGCACATCAGTAGATCGTGGATCGATACAAGACATTAAATTATAGGCTATTCAATTATAATGTCACGATCAGGATATCACCAAGCAACCAGCAAATATTTATTTTACACAAAACCTAAAAATATGTCATTTATGCAACATAGGATATACAAGTAAAACACTTGTACATTTTGCCAAGGACAGCCTGGGACTCCTCGCCAGTCCAACACATGTTCAATTCCCCTTATCTGCAACTGATGAATGTATATGATCCGCTGAAGGGACAGACTTCACTTTGAGGCTTTTCTGGAGACAGCCGCAGGGAGAGAACCTTTGATTATGCTCATGAAATACCGCCTTAGCAACAGGCACAGCAACAGCTTCGAGCAGTCCAAAGAATCGAGTCATGTTTATGGGACTGAGGAAGCGCTTGTGATAAGATTATTTACTGAGTTGCATAAACACCAGCACGCTAAAAAAGGCCCACTTCCTTGTAGCAGTTGACCGAGCGCTGCCGATCACCAAAAAGAAAAACTGCACGCAGTGCATGAGCGCTTATTGCATAACATGCCCAGTGCGGTGCTACTGTGCGTCAACCCATAGATCATGTGTTCACTATTGGACGTGAACGGAATGTCTGAGAACACGGACGGAAAAGTAGTCACGCAACATACTTTTTTGCCCACACTGTATCTTCACCCGAGTGTAACCCTTATGTTTAAGGCTTGTGAGTCGCTCTGGATAAGAGCGTCTGCTAAATGCTTAAAATGTAAAAATGTTAAATGTTGTGGTTTAACAAAAGGAATAATGGCTAAGCGACACGGGCTGGCAAAGCGGAGGGTTGCTGGTTAGAATCCCAGGAAGGCCAAATGAAAAAACAATGAACTGGAAACCGGAGAGAGGCTAGTTCACTTCCTGGGGGGAGAGATATGCGCAAATGACCTTGTGAGTAGTGCCCTTGTTCTAGCATTTGGATAATCCTGTTTATGATTACGCTGAACCCCTAAAACTGCTTTCCAGGGGCACCATACAACAGTGAAGAATAATGCTATGGCTCATTTGTTGAGTGAGTGTGTGAGTGTGTGTGTGTGTGTGTGTGTGTGTGGTGTGAATGTGGCAGTTTGCTGCTCTGTTCTGTGTGGCCAGTGCCACCCGTTACAGCGACAGACCTCAACTGACTAATCGCTTTTGCCGATATACGGCTCTGTGGGCAATCTATCGGTATCGGCATCACCGATTTGCTCCGAAATAAATCAATATCATTTTATTATTATTATTTTTATTTATTTTTAAATACTTGATTTGGATGTACTCGTCTGTTCATTCATTGCGCGCTTTAATTGAAGTTGTATTACATTTACTTATTTGACTGTTCAAAATTCATTTTGAAAATGTAAAGGATTTTGGAGATAATGTTCAGGTATTAAAAATGCTATACTAATAATATAATATAATATAATATAATATATAATATAATATAATATAATATAATATAATATAATATAATATCATATAATAATAACAATAATAATAAAAATAAAATATTATAATACTGTGTTTCTAAAAAGTGATTTGAAAGGGTTTCTTCATTGACAAAATTGGCAAGCGGCGGACTGGGACACTTCAAAATCGGTACTGCTACTCCGGCCAAAATAAATGACCAATCCGCCGTACCCGAGACGCCAGCACTGCTCCCACTCTAAACGGTGTGAGGAACTCCTGCTGTACGTGCTCCTGGGTCACATCTGTACATTTGGTCGGCAGTGTGGTATAATGGTTAGGGAACTGGGCTTGTAACGTTAAGGTTGCAGGTTCAATCCCCAGGTGGGACACTGCCGTTGTACCCTTGAGCTAAAGGTACTTAACCTGAATTGCTTCAGTTAATATCCAGCTGTATAAATGGATTGTAAAGAAATGTAAACTGTGTAAGTTGCTCTGGATAAGAGCGTCTGCTAAATGCCTGTAATGTAATGTAATGTACATCTGCCCACAGCAGCGAGCTTGTTCTGGTGCCGTTCTCCGCCAAACCCAGTGCCAGGAACGAGGACCGGCGGTGAGGCGAGGTGAGGCGAGCCGTCCATTTTAAGGGCGGCCCCCACGCAGTCCTTTGTCCGGGCGGCACAAAGACCCGGGACTGACGCGGAACCTCTTAAGGAACCTTTCTGCACTTTCGACGTACGGACAGGCGCACCAGCAAACAATAACCTGGGTGGCTTTTGCTGGAAGGCTTAATCTTGTTTGTCTACTCTGATACTGAGCGTTTGGTTTGGGCGGCACAATGCGCCGTTGCCAAGCAACCTGATGTCACACTTTGCCAGAGTGCTGAATGGCAGACCTGGGTTGCTCAACTTTGAGACGAATACGGATTTCTTTTTTTCCTTTGGTGGGGGGACATGCCTGTGTAAAAATGACAGCCAGACAGCACATATATACTTCAAAACCAGTATGCTAAAAAATACACATAAGGAACGCAATCTTCCTAAAAAAAACAACAACTCACTTTTGCAAACAGAAACATGTTTGTTAGGTTAGCTTCCATTCACGGTTCCATTCATGCTGAACATCATAAGACACGCATTGTGTGAGAGATGGATATTGTGGCTCAACAAACGGAGCTGGACGGGGAAGAGTCCATTCACAAGGTCAGGACAGCATCCCGACTCCGATATTAAACACACCATTCATGACCAGACAGGAAGAGGATTTAAAATGGCAGCTTCCCTCATGTAAACACGGTTAGCCTGCCTTCAAACAAGGGCAGCCAAAAGCACGGCCTTTGGAGAGATCTGCCACAGCCATGGCGGCTTGCTGATTCAGGGAGGCATTTGCCCGTGCTCTTTGTAAACCAATTAATACTCAGCATCAAAGTCATCGCCAAGCGACTTTACTTAGCGTCTGCAGTACTCAGCCAACAGAGCTTGCGCAAAGTGTGTGAAACTGACGATTTACAACAAAGAGGACTAAACAACTTCCTTCGCTAAACAACTTCTAATAGATAAACAAGTTAAACAGGTCCGTCTTTGGGCTCAATATTCTGCACAAGTACAATGTTCCTTCTGTTTATTCAGAGTTCAGTAGCATTTAGTCTGTGCAACATTCTGACCACAGTCACAGTTCTACAGTGTTGGCCAATGAAATGCTCTGCTTGTTTCTCACAGTTCTACAGTGCTGGCCAATGGAATGTATTTGTTGCTCACAGTTCTACAGTGCTGGCCAATGGAACGTATTTGTTGCTCACAGTTCTACAGTGCTGGCCAATGGAACGTATTTGTTGCTCACAGTTCTACAGTGCTGGCCAATGGAACGTATTTGTTGCTCACAGTTCTACAGTGCTGGCCAATGGAACGTATTTGTTGCTCACAGTTCTACAGTGCTGGCCAGTGGAGCGCTCCGCGGATCAGCCGGGGCTGTACCTTGCGATCCAGCAGCCTCCTCTTCCTCAGCGTGGGGGCTCCAGGTGGATGCGGCCCCTGAGGGCCAGCTCAATCAGGATGCAGCCGCGGAGGCCCGAGGAGATGCAGTCGTTCCAGAAGGACGTGTAGCCCTGGGAGACGGGGCAGAGAGCAGGAACATCACACACTACACACACACACACGTACACATCACACACACACACACACTCCAAATACACACTACAGGACGTGTAGCCCTGGGAGAAGGGGCAGAGAGCAGGAACATCACACACTACACACACACACACACACACACACACACACACACACACACACACACACACACACACACACACACACACACACACACACACACACACACACACACACACACACACACACACACACTCCAAATACACACTACAGGACGTGTAGCCCTGGGAGACGGGGCAGAGAGCAGCTACATCACACACTACACACACACACCAAATACACACTCTGAATCACACACTACACACACACACACACACACACACACACACACACACTGCAAATACGCACTCTGAAACACACACTACACACACACACACTCCAAATACGCACTCTGAATCACACACTACAGTCTGCATTACACACTACGTACTCTGAATCACACACTACACAGTCCAAATACACACTACAGTCTGCATTACACACACACACACTCCAAATACGCACTCTGAATCACGCGCTACACACTCTGAATCACACACTACACACTCTGAATCACATACTAAACACTGTGAATCACACACTACAGTCTTCATTACACACTACGTACTCTGAATTACACACTACGCACTCTGAATCACGCACTACACACTCTGAATCACATACTAAACACTGTGAATCACGCACTACACACTCTGAATCACACACTACGCACTCTGAATCACACACTACACAGTCTGAATCATACACTACACACTCTGAATCACACACTACACAGTCTACATTACACACTACACATACAATCAAGCAAAAATGTGTATTTATGGTGCATTTTTACAATTAAATCATTCACAACGAACAACGTGCATTTTCCAGAGGGAATCAAAAGACCAGAAAACCCAGAACCAAGAGAATGACACGGGGAGGACCTACATACTTCAGCAATGTGAGTAAGATTAAGATTAAGATTAAAGGCTCATTTAAAACTACTCAAGGCCCAGAACAATAAACTGAACAAACAATTGAGATTAAGTGAGGCAGATGCCCCTAACCTAGTTTAAGGGCCAGATAATGTTACAAAGAAAAGGACCTGGGATAAACACCATTCTGTTAGCACAGAAGCCTCCGACATTCCACATTCCGCATCAAGGAGTCGACGCAGATAGCTGCCAAACACAGAACAGCGTAAAACCTGCTGCAGAGGGCGTGGCCTGAGCCCCAGGGTTGGGGGACACAAGAGGCAGGACTGACCAATCCTGGCCCTGGAGGACCAGCAGGACTGGCCAATCCTGGCCCTGGAGAGACACCCAGCAGGACTGGCCAATCCTGGCCCTGGAGAGACAACCAGCAGGACTGGCCAATCCTGGCCCTGGAGAGACAACCAGCAGGACTGGCCAATCCTGGCCCTGGAGAGAGACACCCAGCAGGACTGGCCAATCCTGGCCCTGGAGAGACACCCAGCAGGACTGGCCAATCCTGACCCTGGAGAGACGCCCAACAGGACTAGCCAATCCTGGCCCTGGAAGAGACAGCAGGACTGGCCAATCCTGGCCCTGGGACTGGCCAATCCTGGCCCTGAAGAGACAACCAGCAGGACTGGCCAATCCTGGCCCTGGAGAGACGCCCAACAGGACTGGTCAATCCTGTCCCTGGAGAAACGCATTTAAAATGTAAATGTTTTCACCTTGGAAACGAGCAACTAATTCAGACCCAAGGAACCAGGCGGGGCGAGTTAATAACAGTGCAATCAGCTGCTTTAATTGATCGGTTAAGTGCGGAGGATCAATGAGAAGCACAAGGCCCTGCGGCTCTCCAGGAACAGGATTGGCCAGCCCTGACGCAGGAGAGCTGCACATCTTTCAGCTCCTCTCCGCGGGTGGGGCTCCAGACACTAAACCCTTTCAGCGAGCCCGTTGTCTGCGGCGACGGCGGCCCTCTGATGACGTGCCAACAGCCGCGGCGTGCGAGCGGCCCTGGGCGCAGGCCGGCGGGAAGATAGGGACCGGCGCCGCGCACGGCCTTCGGAGCAGATAAACTCCCCACTGGTGAATCGCGCGGAGCCACAATGGCGGCACATTACCGCCATCCCTCTGCAGTTCGGTGGTCTGACTGTGACCGCTTGGTGCCGCGTTCTGGCACAAAATGGCCACCGTGCATCACCCAGGCGGGTGCTAAAGCACAGGTGCTAAACTCTCGGCCCTGAGCGCTGACCACACCCGATGTCTCTGATCAGTGAACCCCCTTGGTTTAAGAGGTGATTATTTTAATGATTTATTTTGTTGCTTTTATTCAGGGCAACCTGCACTCCGGGCGAGAGCTTTTACCGTAACCCCCCCCCTCCCCGAGGCCCCTTCTTATTCGCCTATTTCTCTTTTCACTCGCTGACCTACAGGAGCTCTGGAGACGCAGGGTCACAGCTTACCGCGTCATACACAAGAGCGCGACTTCTGTGTTCAGAGGCGATACACTATCTTTGAAGAACAAGGCGCAGAACAAAACAAAAGAACACGGTGCCACGCCAGGTCAGTCAACAACAACTCGCACCAGATGAAAATGGGAAAGACGCCGGACTGGGGATGAACTTTACGCCGTTACCCGCAGTCACCAGAACGCACGGGAGCTAGACAGGGCCTACAGGCCTACCTCAGGCCTAATGGTGCTGAACAGGCGGCCGCCACTCCCTCAGGACCGCTGAGCATCAAGAATAATGGTGCTGAACAGGCATACATTTTTCAATATGGCCCCAGTGGGGATTGAACCCACAACCTAAGTGAACCCTGTGCTCTAGAACTGAGCCACAGAGCATCAGAAATCAGAATCAGAAGGTCACATTTGTGGTGGAGGTGAGCTGTTCATGTCAAATCTCAGATCACACTGTGCGTACAGCATGTCGCTGATCTGTTCTGTCCCTCAGATATGAAGAGTCAACACTCATTCAGAGTTGCTCATCTGCCTTGCCTTGCATCTCGAAACGACGGACACCACGGAGTACACACTCTCGAGCAGTCGCCGCCAGCTGATGATGACATCATGCCGACGTCATCACCTTCGCCGCTGTCCCTTGCGAGACATCGGAAAAGTTGAGCATTCTTCGTCACTGAAGGTCCTGCCAAACGCGCCCCAAGCAATCGTCCCTCTCTCAAAGTCCCGGAGATCTCTTCTTCCAGCCATGGTAGCAGCTGGACCTGCCTGGGATTTGTCCACATGGCCCTGAGCATGACGGGATGTTAACTGCTTGATTGACTCATAAACCACACATCTGACTCACCTGACTCAAATGGCTTTACGGTCTCATAAACTCATAAGCCATACCTTCCTTCAATACACATTGTATCCCTCATTTACTGAGTTGTTTCCTTTATTTTGGCAGTTACCTGTATATATATATATATATATATATATATATATATATATATTAGGGCTGTCAATTTAACGCGTTAATTTAGTGCAATTAATTATACAAAAAATAACGCAATAAAAAAACAACGCATTTAATCAATTTCGCCCCCTGACCCCGTACGTCACCCAATTCCAACCGCAATTGGGGGTCGGCGCCTCATTGCCTGGCTGCGAACACGATGGGAGTGGATGACCAAGCTCTGCCTGGCCCTCTGAATAGAACATTTACCTACAAAAAAGGCCCAGATGGAACCGCTGACAAGAACACAGTCATATCCATTCTCTGCAAGCAGGAATTTTCGTACCATCAGAGCAATTCAAGCTTGAAGTATCACGTCAATGCAAAGCATGTTACATTTACATTTTAGGCATTTAGCAGACGCTCTTATCCAGAGCGACTTACACAGTTTTCACATTTCTTTACATACAATCCATTTATACAGCTGGATATTTTTTACTGAAGCAATTCAGG
>JAINUG010000294.1:845000-860000 GCA_029706075.1 Aldrovandia affinis | reverse complement strand
ATAGATAGCGCCAGTAGTTAGTTAGCGATCAGCTCCTTGGTCCTACTAGTTAGCTGACGTTAACTAGTTAAAGATGACAGGACAATACAGAGTACAGATTATATTTCACCACTTACTGTCAGAATCGTCGTATGCCGTATAATATTGCAGTTCTACCAGATCACTTCAGTAAGATGTTTCATCCAAACTTTGTTTTCTGCGGTGACAGCTCGTCGGATATGAGATATCCAGTATTGGCAAGCAAGCTAGCTCGCTCGCTGGCTACTTCCTAGACTTGCAGCTATGTAAATACATGAAAACCCCTGTTGGTCGGTCATTTGCAGCCTAGCTTGATAGCTGTCAGAAAACTACCCAAAGAAATTGCCCAATAGCATAACCGTAAGAATACAAATCCCGCCCATTCAGGGAATTTAAAACGAGGATTATCAACACTGAACCAGATTGACACTAGATCCAGCCAATAGGCTTCATAATCCGAAAGCAATCGATGTGTGCAGTTTTTAAGGGCTTCTCCGCGATAGAAATGACATTTTATTTAGATAAATGCCATCGATACAAATGGGGAGTGGAGTATTTAATATAATGTAATATAAAACCTTGGGGAATGTATTGCATTCCTTCGCATACCACGGCTTGGATACATACTCGATTCTGATTGGCTGACAGCTGTGCTTTATTTTCGTGTATATTCAGAGTAAAGAGGATATACGCCAGGCATAAATCCCATTTTGATTATTTTCATGACTCGTTAGATCTTCTGCGACGTCTTTCTCCCACCCATGTACTGTCAGGTACAGAGGTTTTACACATCACGAATGCATAACACCAATGCGCTGCACGGGGAACTCAAAACTAACTAACTAATTACTCGTGGAGTTTTAAAATCTTATCGTTTCGTTGGTTTAAAAAATGTTCAGGAAATTGCTGTCCTTTCCTAACTGACTGACTGATTGACTAACTGAGTGACTCGGCATGAACGGCAACACGTTTTACTGCCAGATGCAGAAGTGAAGTACACTTCAAATGTATATATGTTTATATATATATATATATATCTCATAGGCAGCAGTAGCATACGAATATTTCATACATTATGTATGAAAGTTGTATGATATGCATCTGTATATCCACAAGGGGGCAGCAATGCGTTGTTTAGAAAGTTCTTCCTGTATTCGTTTTTAGTTTTCAGATGGTTCGTTTTAAACCACCAACATCCCCCTCCTGCTGGCTTTTACTTATGAATGAATGAATGAATGAATGAATGAAAATTTTCTTTTGAACATGTTAGATATATAAAATATATATATATAAAACAAAATTGCAACAACAAAACAAATAAACAATAATACTAAGACATGTCCAAAAAGGAGTAGGAAGAAGTAAAAACGTATCTAATCCTACCCCTTCTCCACTATTCAGCTAATTGCTAATAGTCAATTGACTTCCATATTTAATATTTACACATATTTATAAATAAACATATATTTAATATTTACACATATACCAAATAATATAAATAAACATATATCAACCAAAAGGAAAATATAAAAAGTAAATAATAATAATAATAATAATCTATGTAAACACCTGGTGAATGTCAATGCCCTTTGTTACCCCTGTACCTTTTAAAAACCAAATCCTTATACCTCTTGTTAAACTGATTTATGCTTGGACATTACAACAGTAGGTCATTATACTGTACACAATATTGGCCGTAGAGATTACACTGCAGAGCAGATTGTTCCTTCAGCAGACTCAGATCTGCTGCACTACCACTGAGTCTGCTATTCTGCTATTTTGTACTTTAAGACTGTACTTAAGTTACATTGTTACCATATATTACATTGTTACCATATATTTTATATATTTATTCTGTATGCTCATTTGCACTGTCATTACTATTACGGGTATTACTATTTTGTTTACAATGTGTGTTTTTTCTGTGTGTTATTTCTGATGCTGCGAAGTTGAGGGGCCAGGCCCAAGATTTTTACTCTGGTGTACCTAGTATCACAGATGTAACAAATAAAGGAATCTGAATCTGAATCTGAGCTTGCATATAGTGA
Organism: Aldrovandia affinis; assembly: GCA_029706075.1. Lineage (NCBI taxonomy): Eukaryota > Metazoa > Chordata > Actinopteri > Notacanthiformes > Halosauridae > Aldrovandia > Aldrovandia affinis. The sequence continues at coordinate 857,934 of JAINUG010000294.1, read as the reverse complement.
CTTCATGCCGAGTCACTCAGTTAGTCAATCTAGACTCCACTACCACTGAACACTGTCCATCTAGTCAATTTGTCCACCACTGTTTACTTGTTCTACACTATATAAAAAAAAATAAATAAAAAAACACACTAACCTTTTCTTTCCCAGTGTTACAGGTATGATACGCAGACGCCTGCAATGGTGTCTATTGCTGTATTACTGCACTGATCTTGTGCGCTAACTATGATTGTTCTTACCTTGTATTAATGCACATCTTGTAAGTTGCTCTGGATAAGATCGTCTGCTAAATGCTTAAAATGTAAATGTAAAATGTATATAAATGAAGGTTAAAAAAAACCCCAAACAGACACACATTAACTTGACATTGCTATTGCCCTGAAATAGCAATGTCATTCAGCATCTCATCCATTAACTGTACAGATTACATTTTTTGGGTACTCTTGAAACTAAAGGTAAAATGGTGGTGTAATCACTCTAACAGTAGTAGTCCCGTAGCTCAGCTGGTAGAGTATGGCACTGGCAATGCCAAGGTTGTGGGTTCGATGCCATGGGACTACATGTCCGTCGTTCGGATGGGACGGTGACTCTCTGTGGTCATAAAATATCCCATGGCGCTTTTCGAAAAAGAGTAGGGTGTGAATTTGGTACCCTGGCCAAATTCCCAACCAAGACAGGATACATATATACATACATGGAATTCATGAATTCATTCCCTCCCTCCTCACCTCTCCACTGTGTATCTGATGTGTGGTGAGTTTGTACTGGCACACTATGGCTGCTGTTGCATTCACCCTGGTGGGTGCTGCACATTGGTTGAGGTGAGTTGCCCCTATCATTGTAAAGTGCTTTGGGTTCCTTGAAAAGTGCTATATAAATCCAATAAGCACATGATCAATGTGTATAAATACATAATGTTTTTCTGTGGTTCTGTGTGGCTCAGTAGGTAGAGCATGGTGTTGGCAACGTTTAAGTTGTGGGTTCAATTCCCACTGGGACCACATATGCTGAAAAATGTATGCGTTTGCTACTGTAAGTCGCTTTGGATAAAAGCGTCTGCTAAATGGCATACATTATTATTATTATTATATTATATTGTTTTTTTCCACTCTCCCCCTGCCCACACATTCATCACCGGTAACACAATCACAATTTCCAAGAACACTCCAGGGTCTCTGTTTTTCAAGGAGGTTTATTCCATGCAGAACACTAAAAAAAAAAAAAATACCCTTGTGTCAGGGAGGAATCCATGTTTAGCTAATTCCCTATACATATCTCCTGTTTTTCAGAATTCAACATCCATCCATCCAGTCCGCTTTGGTCAGGGTCGCGGGGGCTGGAGCCTATTCATGCATGCATTAATAACTCACAATAAAAAATAAATTAAAAAATTAGCCTACCATGTCTTTGGACTGTCAGGGAGGAATGCATGTTTAGAACATAAACTCCACACAGAAACATACCTTCTTGCTGTGAGGCCTGTTCTTCACTGTGGACAGAATTCAACTTGAATATCATAAAATCAAAAAAGCAACACCTAGAAAGGCAAACCTTTAACCAAAATTACCTTTCCAAACTGTGTGTGTGTGTGTGTGTGAAGAAGAAAACACACACATTTTTGTAGGAAGAGGTATGTATAGATGTAAACTGTACATTCCAAGAGAAATTCAGTTCAAGAGAAATTCTGACATGCCCAAGTGGAGTCTTCAAACACTTTGCTGGAGTAAAGACAATCAGTTTGAATATTATACCAATGTCACCATGTTGAAAAGGAAATGGAAGGAAACGAAGCGGAACGACAAAAGGCGCGAAAATATAGCACTCAACCCACGTCGAACATTCCATACCTAACGTTCAGAATGTCGGCGTGTGTGGCTCTCCGCCTGCGAAACATGTCACGCTAGACAAACACACAGAACCTGATAGACTGACAGTAAATGTTCGCCCCGTTTGGCATGCACTTTATGACCAAGGGCTAAGCGTCGCCAGTGCAGTGCTAGTATAGTTGCTATTTTACAGCCTGTCATTCCATCTATTCTCCTAACTGATAGCAGTCATAATCTGACCCCCCCTCTGACCACCATTACTACGAATGCAGACCAGAAGGATTGCACACGAAGATCAATTGCAATTTCGATTTTCTTACAAACAGGGAATTTGTGCACTCTTGAAAAAAAAGGTCCGTAGAGTGAGGTGTTCTTTAGGGGCAAGCTCTTATGTTTTTTTATTTTTTTAATCTAGAAGGCTATACGCTTAGAACGTCCCAAAAGTCAAAGAAGACGTACAGGAATTTAAAAACAGAAGGAGTTATTACGTGCCTTAAGGAGCGGGAGCAGACACACTACTGAACCCGCGAAGGCGCTTTTTGATCGCCTTCAAATGTGCCTCTCGTGTTTGTTCGTTGCTTCCTCGTAATTAGGTGTGTCCGGTTTACGATGCCCCAGCTCGACCGGTTCAGAGGATAATAAAGAGACAAAGTTTCAAGGCGTTTCTTAAGCCTACTTGGCCGACCTTTGGAGTCTGGCTGTTAACGTATCGCCGCTGATACATCACAAACATTTTCAGAAATGCTTAGGGCAAATAGGGCATTCCCTACTCTATAGCCAGTGCCAAAAAATCACTCAGATAAATGAGAAACGGTTATTTTAGGCAGACATGTTGTAGCGCTAGCACAGACGTGCTCAGTTCTGTTTTCCCACAAACGATTGTTGCTGAATAATACAAAAACGTGACTTCTTTACAACGCATATGATATTAACTGCACTGCATATATTATGCATCAACGTTATAATTTTAGAAATATATATTATTTTTTAACAAAATAAATATATATTATTTAATTTTTCATAATTTGGTAGATCTGCTATTTAATGGTTCTGATATTATATGATTCTATTATCTGCTGCTGAAGGATTTACTTCGATACAGTCAAGATACTGATACATATTTGTATCACAATGTTCGTAAAATATATATTGACAATTCAGCTGTTTCTGCAAAAAGTGTACATTCCAGTGAACTTCGAGTTATTCAGCTACTTGATTTCCACTGGACACGAGCACGTCAATAATATCGTTGCACATGTGTACCGATCGCTCATTGGTTCTTTTCGCAAGCGGTTCTCGTTTCTTATTGGCCACTGTCTCCCCCATCCCTGGCGATCCCGCACGATGATGTCACCGTTGTCATTCGCCATTTTGGACAGAACAGAGATATTGTACAGGCGAATTGGGCGCAGGAGACAGGGGTGATTACATAAAGGCCCCCCTTTTTCAGACGAGGAAAAGGCGCATTACAGTTTTGTACAGTGCGAACATGTCGTCAGAAAACCAAGAATCAGAGGCTCAGATGGAGTCGGGCGAGGAAAAACAGGTAGGTTGGATAATTTTGTACAGTACTTACAAGCTTGCAGGTAGCTGGCGACTCTTCGTTGCATTCACCGCGTCGGTTAACGGGTTTAAACAGTGACACTGGCGAAACGCTTGCCTTACCTAGTCGCCAGGCTTGCCAACACAAACGCACCTGCTAGTTTCAAGAATTAAAAAAAAGCAGTTTAATTTTCGAATGTCGTGTTCGCCTTTTTTCTCACACAGGGCTCGAAAAGGAAGTCCCGCCTTCTTGCACGGGTTATCCCCATTCTGATTAGTGTACCGGTCCAGCAATCAAATAACTCACTGTGTCTGATTGGTCAGTCTTGTTGTCTGGCTGCAAAGTTGTTTTCCGGTTTTGATCGTTAAAAAAATATATATATTACTGTAGCTTGCTAATCAGGTAGCCAGCACTTCGTGAACTCGCGTGTAGTCAGTAACAAAGACTAAAAATAACCCAAGAAGTAGCTAGTAATCACAACAATTAGTGTTGATGTTGTTTTGTTTTCGCGTTAGTTAATTCGCTGCTTGTTTAAGGCTAGTCTTTCAGTGCAGGTGCTAGCTAACGCTAGTGCAGAGAAATTCTCCTGAAGACAAGCAGCTCAACTCGTTTGCCCGCTGAATACGTTAACGATCTTGAAAGCTCATTTTTTCCTTCTGTTCAGCCACCTTGAAGTTTAATTGAGTTGTCATGCGTATGCAGTCTGTGTTTCCCACGCTGCGCAGTGGTGCGTTGGTTACCGAAGCTGCTTACCCAGCTGACTGGCTGGGAATAAGATCGTTAACAACGTGTACCGTTGACGTTACGGCTTAACGCATATAGCTTGCTGTTTGAGTGTTGCGCGAGTAGAGCCCAAATAACTCCTTAATTCCGTGCTGCAGTCATTATGAAATATTTATTTTTGCATCAGAGCACTGCAGTCTGTATTGTAGTTTTTTTTTTATTAGGTTAGCCATGTATTTAAGCATCCTAGGCGCTGACCAGTTAGTATAACTTTGGGGACCCCCCCCCCCACTTCTTCCAAGGTCACACTTTTCTACGTAAGCAGTTAGCACGTTCCGTGATCTGGCACGTTTACACCCATTCAAACGAAGCTAGCTGTTTTTTTGTTTGTTGTTGCAGTGAATATGAAATGGTGGCACGAAAACTAGGCATGGTACACTTGACGTTGCGATTGACGTTGCGGTCGGAAGCAGTGAGTCACGTCACGTCACGTCACGTCGTGTGGTTTTAATGTTTCTGGGCGCCGCTGCCGTTGACGAGGCCGTTGGTGCCACGCGGAGCCAGCTGGCGCGAGACGGAATCGATCCGCGAGGAGGAGCGGAGGACGGAATGCAGTCGTTTTGTCGGCGGGGGTCGTCGACTCCGTGTCGTAATTTACCCCGTGGCTGGGGGTTGGTTGAATATAGCAACTCGGTAGATTTAGTCGATGCGGCCCCAAAATGAATCAGCAACGCGACTCATAGGCTGATCACCCAAGATTTGCACGCTGCCTGCTGGGCATTCATCCTCCTCCTCCTCATCCTCCTTCTCCTCTTTCTCTTCCTCAGGGTGGCTTTTCAGCCACATCTACCATAGAAGGAGATGCACTTGTGCTGGAGATACACTTGAGTCTGTTGTCAAGCAGTTTTTAAAATAAATTTTCAAAATCAAAACTAATATGTTCAAAAACACTGTGTTTTTGATTGTCCTACCCTTCCCTTGCGTTTTGTTCTGGCAGCTCTGCTTAAGGAGCGGATACACGTGACTTATGAAAGGCCGTTGCTTTTGCATACAGTCACGTCACCACCCCACCCCCACCCCCATCCCACCAAAGGTTTTAGAATTGCTGGGATTAGAATGGCTTTTTAATTAACCCAGATCCTGTGTCGTTCTTTTTTAATAACTGCAACGGATGAGTGTAAATTCGGTCTCCCGAGGGCGCAGAGCCCTGGCCCTTACGGCACTCTGGCGACTGATCTGAGATCAGGTCGTCCACCACTCCAATGCAAGCCCTCGCCGTTCAGCGTTAGGCGTTGGGTCTGATCCAGGGTCAGTTGCCAGGGGACGGAAAAAGTACCTCTCCAAAGACTGCAGGGATCAGCAGGCCCGGTTTGCAGCTGCCGTGCCGTGCGGTATTCTTCAGGGGACGTCTTATTTTAGGGATGTAGGGGGTCTTCGTTTTTTTTCTCTCTTTCTGCCTCCCTCCCTCCCTCCCTCCCTTTTTTTTTTTTTTTTTTTTTTTTTTTTGAACCACTGTTCGGTTCGAACAAGTCTTCAGCTGAGGGCCCTCAGCTCCCCGCGGTGGTTCGAGCCTCCTCAGGTTCTGGTTCTGTGTGGCTCAGTAGGTAGAGCGTTGGCAATGCTTAGGTCATGGGTTCGATTCCCACTAAGGCTACATATACTGAAAAAGCAACTACTGTAAGTTGCTTTGGATAAAAGCGTCTGCTAAATGGCATATATATACATTTACATTTTACATTTACATTTTAAGCATTTAGCAGACGCTCTTATCCAGAGCGACTTACAAGATATGCATAAATACATGGTAGGAACAATCATAGTTCACGCAAGAGATCAGTGCAGTAATACAGCGATAGACATCATTGCAGGAAGCTGCGTACCATACCTGTAACACTGGGAAGGAAAAGGTTAGTTCATTTTTTACAATTTAATTTTTAATTTTTAGATGGAGTAAGGAGGGGTATATAGTGTTTAACAAGTAGGCAGTGGTGATGACAATTAGCTAGATGGACAGAGTTCAGTGGTAGTGGAGTCTAAAAAGGTGGGTCTTGAGTCTCTTGCGGAAGATCGCGAGTGATTCCGCGGTTCTGACCGATTGCGGGAGGTCGTTCCACCAGCGAGGGGTCAGGACGCTCTTATCCAGAGCGACTTACAAGATGTGTGTATATATATATCCTCAGAGGAACTTGTGGAGGTGGCCTCAATCAGCGACCGCCGCCTGTCAAGAAAGGACAAACGCACGCGCTTCCAGTGGGGACGGGAGAGGGAGGCTTCATGAACCACATTGAGCTGTCAGTCACTAAGGTGCTTGAACCAATCAAAATACATTTATTTCAATCAAAAGACTGGTTTCATGAGTCACTGATGTGTTTGAACAATCAAAAGACATTTATTCCCACATCAAGACGTTGTGACTGGTTGAAGTCAGTGAGTCACTGATGTGTTTGAACCAATCAAAATACATTTATTCCCACATCAAGACGTTGTGACTGGTTGAAGTCAGTGAGTCACTGATGTGTTTGAACCAATCAAAAGACATTTCTTCCCACATCAAGACGTTGTGACTGGTTGAAGTCAGTGAGTCACTGATGTGTTTGAACCAATCAAAATACATTTATTCCCACATCAAGACGTTGTGACTGGTTGAAGTCAGTGAGTCACTGATGTGTTTGAACCAATCAAAAGACATTTCTTTCCACATCAAGACGTTGTGACTGGTTGAAGTCAGTGAGTCACTGATGAAATACGTTATATAGCTCCACCCATTTCTGTGGATCACGAGACCTTGCTCTCCCATCAGTGGGACACCGGAAGCTTTACTGAGATGGAAGTCCATTTTGTCACCTACGTTCTATATTGCTGAGAAGGGGAATCTAGTGCCCCTGTGTATGTTTGAATGGTGACTTACCATACTCCCTGCAATTAAACAGATTGACTCAGGGTGATGTCATCAGACCTCTTGTTCTCTCAATTGGCTCTCTGTGGCAGCCAACGTACCAGGACTGAATGAGGACTTCCCATACTTCACTAAGGCTGGCGTTTGATCCGATTTTGGGGCAAAAACGAAAACCGGCGCAATTCCAGTGACTGAGATATGTACATTTATTTTTACATTACATTACATTACAGGCATTTAGCAGACGCTCTTATCCAGAGCGACTTACAGTTTTACATTTCTTTACAATCCATTTATACAGCTGGATATTTACTGAAGCAATTCAGGTTCAGTACCTTGCTCAAGGGTACAACGGCAGTGCCCCCACCTGGGGATTGAACCTGCAACCTTAACGTTACAAGCCCAGTTCCCTAACCATTATACCACACTGATGTCTTTTGACCTGTGCTCCAGTCTGAATGTGACTATTCGGCTGTCCGGTGACAGGCATCCCTTCCCTGTGTCCGCATCCTGTCAACAGCACACAGCAGGAGGGGTGTTGGTGCCAAAACAAGACAAGACAAACAAGTAGTCCTGTTTGAGTTCACTCTCCCGTTTATGTAATGACTTCCTGGTCCTGGTCCGGCCTCAGGCATGGCGCTGTGCTGTGTTGCATTGTAGTGCGTGGTTCTCTGTGGCTCAGTAGGTAGAGCACGGTGTCGACAGCGCTTAGGTTGTGGGTTCGACTCCCACTGGGGCCACATATACTGAAAAATGTGTACATTCACTACTGTAAGTTGCTTTGGATAAAAGCGTCTGCTAAATGGCGTTTATTATATTAATATTAGTCAGATGGGCGGCGGTGCAGCGAGTCTTGCCATAGCCTCAGAAAATTGCTCAATTCAGGATCGCGGATGTGCGGTCGATGGAAACCTGAGACTCGTCGGAAGGGCTGGACACTGCGACTGGGGTTTGATTCCACTGGTCGTGTCCAGTTTTGGCTCTGGCCAGGAGTGCCACTAGGGGGGCGGAAATTGGAAGGGAAGGGATGGGAAGCGGTTATGAGTTTGTTGTGTATAGGAGTGGCTCTGTGTGTACCGGAGTTACAGTCGATGTCTTGGCGAGTTCTGGCTCGGAGGAGGCTGTACATCGCCTTTGTCACTGCTGGTCTCGGGACTAGTGAACTCACAATACGAGGGGGATAGTTGACATGAAAAGAGGGTATAATTGGCTACTAAAATGGGTAACAAATCAGAAACAAAATCATTTAAAAAAAGAAGGGCTGGGCTGATGAAACAAAGCCGCTCTGGTCCCTGGGGGGGGGGGGGGGGGGGGAGGGGACTTGGGTCCCAGAAGCCAATCAGATGGATGGATGGATGTGGAGGAAGCTGGCCGTCTGTGAAGCCCCCTCCGGCAGAATCTTTGGACCCGGTCTCATGTCTTGAGTTAATAGTTAGCCTGGGTTTGGACAGTGAGGCTGAGGCAGAGAGAGGGGGGAGCTGATCTGTATTAGGCTGGGTTTGGACAGAGAGAGGGGGGCTGGGCTGTATTAGGCTGGGTTTGGACAGTGAGGCTGAGGCAGAGAGAGAGGGGAGCTGGGCTGTATTAGGCTGGGTTTGGACAGAGAGAGGGGGGGCTGGGCTGGGCTGTATTAGCCTGGGTTTGGACAGAGAGAGGGGGCTGGGCTGTATTAGGCTGGGTTTGGACAGTGAGGCTGAGGCAGAGAGAGAGGGGAGCTGGGCTGTATTAGGCTGGGTTTGGACAGTGAGCCTGAGGCAGAGAGAGGGGGGAGCTGGGCTGTATTAGCCTGGGTTTGGACAGTGAGGCTGAGGCAGAGAGAGAGAGGGGAGCAGGGCTGTATTAGGCTGGGTTTGGACACTGAGACAGAGAGAGAGAGAGGGGGAGCGGGGCTGTATTAGCCTGGGTTTGGACAGTGAGGCTGAGGCAGAGAGAGAGAGGGGAGCAGGGCTGTATTAGGCTGGGTTTGGACACTGAGACAGAGAGAGAGAGAGGGGAGCTGGGCTGTATTAGCCTGGGTTTGGACAGTGAGGCTGAGGCAGAGAGAGAGAGAGGGGAGCTGGGCTGTATTAGGCTGGGTTTGGACAGTGAGGCTGAGGCAGAGAGAGAGAGAGGGGAGCTGGGCTGTATTAGGCTGGGTTTGGACAGTGAGGCTGAGGCAGAGAGAGAGAGAGGGGAGCTGGGCTGTATTAGGCTGGGTTTGGACAGTGAGGCTGAGGCAGAGAGAGAGAGGGGGGAGCTGGGCTGTATCAGCCTGGGTTTGACAGAGAGAGAGGGGAGCTGGGCTGTATTAGCCTGGGTTTGGACAGAGAGAAAGAGGAGCTGGGCTGTATCAGCCTGGGTTTGGACAGTGAGCCCGAGGCAGATAGCTGGGCTGTGGGTGGATCAGTGATCTCGTTGGTGAGTCAGCCCGTGGGGGCAGCGCTGGCGCACGGGGAGGTGATGGCTCCCTGCCACCCGCCGCCCTCGGAGAGGTTTGAGAAAGCTGGCGGCACCGTGCCCAGCGGAGCTCCTCTCCCGTCCGATCAGACTAACCCTCGGCACCGCCTCCCGTCAGGGCCGGGCCAGTCCCCAGGGCTCTGGGAAACGGTCACGCCGACTGTCGGGACAGGCGTCCGTGTCTATTATTTGTAAAAAAAAAAAATTACATTTTACATTATCCCATTTTCTCCCAATTTGGTAGCCAATTAGACCCGCTATTTTAACGTCAATCCCCCTAGTAGTGTGAGTTCGCTGCCGTAGTCCTGCGACCGGTAGTGACGAATGCGAAGTGACGCCTCTTCCGAGACGTCACTCGCCGAGCCGTCGACCGAACCTCGGTACTTACAGGGCCACTCTACGCAGCGAACGTCACGTCGGCTTCCTCCCCCCCCCTGGGGCGGACAGCCAATCGCCGCCCCCTGGTGGCACTCCCGGCCAGAGCCGACACTTGGCAAGACGGGGAATTGAACTCCGGTCTCCGTGGCCAGTGTCGGACGTTGTAACCACTGGACCACGCGGGAGGCCCCCTTCCGTGTCTATTTTAACTGGCTGGGAGAGCCACCGTCGAGGCCTGACGGCTTTCCGTTCGGCGATGTTCTCGGTGACCTGCCCCCGCTCCGCTCCCAGCCGCAGGATTAGAGCGCGAGGAACGGCGGATTATTCAAATCCCCCGATCTACCCCGGAACGTCCTTAAACCGTAAAAAATCGGCGTGAACAAAAACACGTTTTCCATCGTTCAGCACCGCCGCAGAGGTCCAAGCTGTGCCTCTGGATAAGAGACCCCGTGGGACTGGTGTGGGGGCGGTGTGGAGCTGGGTGCGTGGATGTGTGAGCTTCCCTTGAGCTGGTGGTGTTGAGCTGGGGCGGGGGGAGGGGGTCCTTAGTGCCTGCCCACAGCCTCACTCCCACCCACTCACTGCAGTTCCACCGTCTCGACTCCATGCGCTCAATCTGCCACGGCTCTGCGTGGCTCAGTAGGTAGAGCACAACGCTGACGACCCTTAGGTTGTGGGTTAGATTCCCACATACACTGATAGATGTACTCATTCGCTACTGTAAGTTGCTTTGGATAAAAGCATCCGCTAAATGGCACGTGAAACTTCTCTGGCCTAGGCTTCCTGCAATCTGATTGGTGCCAGCAGATTTCTGATAGTTGATTTGGTTGGTTGGCTGGGGCTAGGCCCATTCTGTAATGCAATTCATTGGACGTAGCGAATGACCATTGGTTTATCAGCAGAGACGAGGAGTCAGAGGGGTGCTGTTCATGCGCAGTTGGAGATGCCCTTGTGTGACGAGACCAGGGCAATCTCGCCGTCAGAAACCCCCTTCCCGGGCGACGCTACGTCCCCGTTATGCGCCCCCCCTGCTGGGCTCCTGGCCACAGTCGGGAGTCAACACCCGGGGCCTGGGGCCCGGGGCCCGTCCACACACTGGAACTCGTAGCATGAGCAACTCTGTAGCCCTATACAGGCAATTCCCATGAAGATGAGCAAGCTTCTCAAGCCATTCAGCGAAGAGCAGTTTAATCCCACCTTCGGTGTGTGCTTCGCGCGTATTTTTAACTGCCTTTCAGCCCACTTAAGCAGGTCAAACCCCGGTCACGGTGGACTGAAGGAATTGCTTGGAGCATTAAAACGCTAGTCTGACAGGTTGTGCCCGTTATTTTATTTTTAAAAATCAATCTTAACGTGCAATGACGTTTTGAGTGTTTTCTAGCTTTTTTTTAAATTCAGCTTGCCTCGTCGTTTTGGAGAAGTTCCCCGGGTAAAAACCCCCACAGGTCAAATCCCTTTCCTAGGCTGTGAACCCCTGCCGCGCCGTAGTTTGCGTCGGGCGTTTTCAGGGCACAGCCCCGTTAGAATAAGCAGCAAACTTGTAGTCTCGTGGTTTCAATGTCTGGCGCTGGCCACGGCGACCGAGGTTCGATTCCCCGTCGCGTCAGAGTTGGCTCAGGCCGGGAGTGTCACTAGGGGGCGGCAATTGGCTGTCCGCCCCAGGGAGGGGGGGAGGGAAGCCGACATTGTTAGAGTTACTGTCGACAGCATGACAAGTACCGTCTCGGAGGAGAAGATGCTTCGCCTTTGTCACTGCCGGTCACAGGGCTACGGCAGCGAACTACGAGGGAGGGGATTGACCTAAGAATAGCGGGAGTAATTGGCTACTAAATTGGGAGAAAAACGGGAGAAAATCTGCCTTGTAAAACACGGGTCGAACCTCCTAGTCCCGGAAGTGTTTCATCAGAGAAGCGGCACTCTTGTCTTAGGGGCCAAAATGTTGCATTGATCGTCTCTGCAATGTAACGTGATAGGGAGGACATTACCTGTAATACGAGAACGGCTCAATACAGCCTGGTTCAGCTGTTAGCGTGCACCTCCCTGTCACAACCTAAACACTGACAGGGGTAGCGAGGTTAATTTGTTGTTTCGCATGACAGTGGAACAATGGGCATTTAGCAGACGCTCTTATCCAGAGTGACTTGCAATGAGTGCGTTTAAAATGGCAAGAATAATCACGGCTAGCTCAGAGAGAGATCAGTGCAGCAACAGCACAGCAGACGCCATCGTAGACCGATGCCCGCCGCACCTATAAAACGGGGAGAGAGCGGTTAGTGCACGTCTGTTGTTTTATGTGTATTCAGTGGTAGTGGAGTCTGAAGAGGTGGGTTTTTCAGTGTCTTGTGGAAGATGGCCAGCGATTCTGCGGTCCTGACCCAATGTGGAAGATCATTACACCACCGTGGGGTCGGGGCAGAGAAGGGGCGAGGCCGCGAGGAGCAGCTGCCGGGCGCTGAAGGGACGGGACATCCAAACGGCCAGAGGAGGCAGAGCAGAGAGGTTAGGGTTTGGGTTGGAGTGGAGAGGTCTAGCTGGGGTGTAGGGTGAGATCAGTATCGGTAGAAGGGAGCAGTACTCCTTGTGGTCTGGTATGCCAGCACTAGTGACTTGGAATTGGATACTGTTCTAGTGTGTGGATGAGCCCCACAGTCTGGGTATCGAATCCAGACAGTGCCAGTGCTGACTGTGGCCAGCAGCCCCGTGGGGCGGCGCATAATTCTCAGTAGCGTCGCCCAGGGAGGGAGGGATTCAATCTGCAGGATTGTCTGCGTCTCGTTGCTCAACAGCGACCCCCTCTGGTCGGTGGGGTGCCCACAGTGCGGTGTAGTGGTGTGGTGCGGTGCAGTGACGGCTAGCAGGCGGTGTTTCGGAGGAGAGCGTGCGCTTGTGTGAACTCTCCCGGATTGGCGTTGGCCACGGTTTGGGCACTCCAAATTGGGAGAAAAAGGGGGCAGAAGCATAACCAAAAAATATGAGCAAAATAAAACGTCAGTGGTTCCTCCTGGCTAAAAGAAGACAAAAGCTGTGTTTTACCTTTGAAAAGAGGTTCGGTCAGCATTGCTTAAACACAAAATGACTTCTGTGTTTTGTCGGTCACCGTATATTGCCGCTATAAAAAAAATCTATAAAAATTGA
>JAINUG010000294.1:810000-840000 GCA_029706075.1 Aldrovandia affinis | reverse complement strand
ACACGTAATGTACGCAGCAAACCTTTTGGAACTCATTTTAAATGTGTTTTATAAAGTACGCTGGTCACGGCTGGTTATGACAGGTGCTATGTCATGCCTATGACTGTGCTATGTCATGCCTATGACTGTGCTATGTCATGCCTATGACTGCTGCGTGGGCTTTATGGCGTGTAGCTCCAGGCGTTACTGAATGTTCACCTCGTCTACGGGCCTCACGACACATCGTTCAAGTACAGCACTACCACTTCACAAATTTATTTCCAGGCATAAAAAAAGAAACGTGACGCGGTGGATTTGAACGCGCGCCCAGCGCGTGAGTTCTGTCCCCCGCGAAAGAACGCCAGCGTCCCGCCCGCCCTCTCTCCCTCCCTCCCTCCCGCCCGCCCTCTCTCCCTCCCTCCCTCCCGCCCGCCCTCCCTCCCCGAGCGCTAAATAGGTCAATGCCCCGAGTCCCTTTATCGGCTGACGGAAGCGTTAGGCCCCGTAATTCCCACCCCTGTTAGCTGCAGTTCTGGTGGCTGAGATAATCTCGCAATGAACCAGTTTCTTCTCGGGGGGGCAGCCTCTCCCTCTCTCTCTCTCTCTCTCTCTCCTCTCTCTCTCTCTCTCCCTCTCTCTCTCTCTCTCTCTCTCTCTCTCTCTCTCTCTCTCTCTCTCTCTCTCTCTCTCCTCTCTCTCTCTCTCTCCCTCTCTCTCTCTCTCTCTCTCTCTCTCTCTCTCTCTCCCTCTCTCTCTCTCTCTCTCTCTCTCTCTCTCTCTCTCTCAGCCTCCGTAGTGCAGTGCGCAGCGATGGGAGAAAAGCCACATTTTGGAGAAAATAAATATGTATATTGGGTGCAAACGAGATGTATATGTTGCTTTGTTGGCTGAGGAATCGCTAGGCCTCGCATATTAAGCACTCCAGGGCAGCGTTTCAGACTATATTTCATGTTTTTTGTTTTTTTGTTTTTGTATATACTTTTTTTTTTTTTTGGGGGTGGGTTGTAAGGCCTGGCATTGACCTATTTGTATGTGTGGAAAAGGCCTGGTTGCAAGCGATATCGCCATGTTGACCCGATTTATGATGCGAAATAATTGTAAGATGCCAGGTAGCAGCGGACACACCCCTGTCCAGTTTCGCCGGAGGACTGCTGGCTGTGGGTCCCAGAAGGCTCAGGGGGTAAAAAAAGTGAAGAAATTCCCTGACAAAAAGTTAGGATGAGTATAGGCACTTTTTTTTGTTGTACGGAGAACGAATTGTACACTTTGTGAGCCGTTTCTTTCTTGCCAGGAAGGGCTGAACGTTTGCGTATTGTCGCGAGCGCCGCCCCGAGACGGTCGGCATGGCGACCCGCCGCGACGGCGGGTAGCGGGAAAGTGAGGGGGAATATTAATCCTAACGTAACGTGAATGTACGCCTGCGCGGCGCTCGTTTAAGTGTGCGAGCCGTGTCTTTCTTTGACCCCCCCGTTCTCCAAACGTCTTTCGTTTTTGTAAGACGCCAGAGACGATAATCTGCCCCGAGTCCCAGCCGCCATGTAAATAGACATATATACGCCCGTTTTATTTTGATTGTTTTCGTCTTCGTACATCGTCATTGTTCCTCTTTAAACGCCCTCCACCCCGTTCCACGTAGGAAAACACCTCTGTCGTTGATCCCCTCCCCCTTCCCCTGTGTTTTATTTTCGTTTTTTTGCTTTTTAAACACCGTTCCTGCTGCGCTGGTCTCGTTCCTGCAGCATTAGCGCTGCTGTCGGCCAGATTGTAGGAGACCACACGCGTGTAAATGTAAATAAGCTAAAAGTGCTGCTGATTGGATAGCTAGCAATCGAGAAAAGATGCAATCGTCTTCGCCGGGGGCGTGGCCCCAACGAGGGCACTTGTCCCCCCGTTAGTAAAAACGGACACGAGTCTCCCCCACGCCGCAGTCCACCAGCCGCCCGGCTCTTGAGCGCACCACGGCCCAGACCTGCGTTCCGCGCGGTCCACCGCCGGGGGCGTCGTCCGCACGTGCGTGCGTCTTGCGTCAGTGGCAGAACGCTTACAGCAGGGGTGTCAAACTCATTCCATCGAGGGCCGAGTGTGTGCAGGTTTCTGTTGTAGCCAATGCACTACACCAGGTGATTTCATTAATTTCCTCCTTAGTGGAAGAAGTGGAGGAAACTAGTGAAATCACCTGGTGTAGTGCATTGGTTACAACAGAAACCTGCACACACTCGGCCCTCGATGGAATGAGTTTGACACCCGTGGCTTAGAGTGTACTTAATGCAAGAGTGCAGGGCAATAGGTGAAATACAGAGTGAAGCTGCAGAGTGACTTGAATCGGCTCGTTCGTGAACAGGCGTTAACCTTCCTGGCGACGCACCTCATTTGTGTCGCGTATAGCCGAGAAGCGTCGCGTGGATTTTCTGCTCGCGGCAGGTGAGCCAGAATCGGGGTGGTGGAAGAAAGCACACAGGCCTCTTTGTACCTGGCGTGTTTGCCCTTTGGCCTGCAGGGGGCGCTGTGGTGAATGTGGTGACGACGGAGGCAGTGTCCTTCTCTCTGCTATTGCACAGCGCACTTGGAGTGGTCGGTATCGCTAAGATGAGCGTGAGCCAGAATGTAATCGGACGGTAAACGGACGACCATAGCCTGTCATGTTCTATTGCTCCGCCAACACAACCTCTTCAGTGACCACAGTTCTGAAGCAGTTTTCATTTCCATTTATTTGTCTATTTTGCTTCCCGTTTCCTGTGTAGAAAGACCCTCTAATCATCGTAAGGTTATATCAGCCCCCCCTCCTACCCCCCCCCCCCCTCCCTGTCCCAAAGAACCAGTCAGGGATTGTGGGGCGAGCTTCGCCTCTTTGTCAATAGGGTTTACATGTCAAGCTAAAAGATGATTGTTTGAGACGAAGAAAAGAAAAAACAAACAAACAGGAAACTGATAATTAAAAAAATAAATAAAAACATGTACAGAGAATGTCTTGATTGTGTGGGAGCAGTGCTGAGAGTAATTTTTTTGTCAGTATTTGAAATAAAATTTTACATGAATTGCTGGCGCGTTCTGTGGCTTTTTTGGTAACGGTTCTACCCTTGCTCGCTGATGTAAGACATGGTCATGTGTGTTAGAATGGCATTTGTGATCGCAAATGTAAGTGGGAGAGTATTTTGGCGTTACGCACTCAAAAGACCGAGGGTGGCGAACTAGTCCTGGAGGACTGCAGTGTCCGGGGAAAAATCAGAAAAAAAAAAAAAAAAATAGTGTTTTGTGATTTCCTCTCAACCGAGGGTGGCAGCCAATTTGTGTCCGCAGGTGTTTGTGAAACAGCCAATTTTGGCGCGTGGACCAATCTTGACTCAAATGTATCACCTAAGTGGGGAAAGTAAACGACAACCAGCAGGCAATGCGGCCCCCTGGGACTTGGAGTCTGACACCGATGCGTTCAGATGGAATTTCGATTGAGAAAACATTCCACACAAAACCTGTTTAAAAAAATTTAAAAAAAAAAGGTTAGTGGAGGGAAATTGGGTATGGGTGGATTTGTATTAAACGTGGTGAAATGGTTCACTTTGGCATTATTAGGGCTGGCAGTGTAGTGTAATGGTTAGGGAGCTGGACTTGTAACTCAGAGGTTGCAGGTTCAGTTCCCAGGTGGGACACTGCTGTTGTACCCTTGAGCTAAAGGTACTTAACCTGAATTGCTTCAGTTAATATCCAGCTGTATAAATGGATTGTATGTAAAAAAATGTAAGTCGCTCTGGATAAGAGCGTTTGCTAAATGCCTAAAATGTAATGTAATGTATTACAAAAAGATTACTGGATATTAGGAGTCATGTGACGGGTCTTAAGGGTGGAAGTGCTCTGTGAAGTCTCTTCAGGGCAACGTAAACTGCAGAAAAACAATTTGTTCCAAGGGTTTTTTTTCTCTCTCCAGGTAACATCTCATTGTTAGATGTAGGCCAATTTTCTCTGCCTACATTTAAACATGGCTGACTACAAACAATGTCCATGTGAAAAAAATGTTCTTCTCACACGGAGAAAATGACATGGACAAAAGACCGTGGCAGTGGCAGTGAAACCCTGTTTAAAACTGGATTATTAAAAAATTAAATCATAAATTTAACTGCTGTAAATAGCAGGAAAGGGTTTCGATCATGCTTATTGAATGGCTCATCTTTATTGAAATCATCTCATGTAAAGCACTGAAATAGTTGTTCATTTTTTGGAAGACGATGGCAAAACCTGTAGTTGTAGTTCTACAAAGTTTTGTGGGTGTGGGGGAAAAAAGGATAGTTAAAAGCAAGACAAGAATACACGCGCCTGTGGAAACCCTGGAGGTAGGGCATGATTTTAGAATTTGGGCTGTTTGATTTCAGGCTAATTTACAATTATCGCCACTAGAGGGCAGCAAAAGATCATTTCCCGGAAATTTCTGGAATTCCCGTTAGTGTTTTTCCCCACATTGTCCACTTGTGCCAAGTGTTGATATGGAATTTTCCCAGAACTGACCTTTTTTTTTCTCGTGGTTCTGCTTATTTGTCTAAACTATTTTACTGTCTGAGTTTTATACATTTTTCCATTTAACTTCAATGTATCCAAAACTTTGAGTTCACCCACTTCTGTTCTCACACACACACACACACACACACACACACACACACACACAAAGCAATCTTAAACTCCATCACATTTAGGCACCTAATCACTGAACATGTCTGCCTTGTGGTTGCTGCTTCGACGAATATATTTTTCTGTTGGTTCCGGTCATTTCCCCGTGACGCGTATGTATCTCCCTGTGTCAGCACCCCACTTCTGCTTCTTCCAGGGGGGAGAAAAAAAACGTCCCACCCCACGACCACAAAAAAGTGGAACAGTCCTCGCCGGAACACGGTGTACCCTCGACTCCAGGAATGATGTCATTGGATGAAATTGCACGCACCGCCAGGCCCTGTCAGAGTGGGCTGTGTGTAATCAAGTCCCGCATTGAGCGCAATGACATTCCACAGTAAATAAAGCATGGACTGATCAAAGGGCTTGCGGCAGGATATCTTATCTGGGTCCAAAGGCTGTCGGGAAGGGGGGGTTAGGAGAACTGGGCCATGATGTGACCCCAGTCTCCTGAGCACTGGCGTCTCAGTAGTGCCTGCACAAATAAGCGAGCAAGGCATGCCACCAAATATAAAATTATCCCGTATATAGCAACCGAGTCACACGATTCAAATATAACAATATACCAACTAAGGCAGATGTGAAGGTTTAGTGCACACGAGTAGGCACGTGGTTGTTACTGTACACTTGAAAAAAAGGTATGATTTTATGATCCTTGGATGATGAATTAGCAGAGGGCGGTATACGACCAATCCCTGATGTGTGTTTTTTTTTTTATGGGCCTCTGCCCTTTGGAACTAATTGCAAAAGAAAGTTTCACAACTATTTGAAATTGTCCTAGGTCCGGGTGCGCATTTGTCATCCTGAACCTGAATTGCTTCAGCATATGTTCACCTACATAAGTGTGTGTGTGTGTGTGTGTGTGTGTGTTATTCTAAGCAAACTAGTAATAACAATCTACGTTTACATTTGACCATTTAGGTTCTGAGTGATCGCCTTCAGGAAACCTGCACGGCCCCATGGTTCATATATCCGGTTCGTGGTTGACACAAGCGGACAGTGGTTCGGAAGAGTGGTCCGCAGATCGTTAAAAAGCGGTGCACAAACCCGCGTGCGTGGCGCAGTCACGTGCGCGCACGAGGTGTGGGCCTCGATCGTGTCACAAAGGAGCAATCGGACAATTGGGACATGGGTTCCAGAACGCCCACGGCACGATTCGTTCTGTGTCGGAGGGGCAGCCCCCTTCGTCTCGCTTTCTACATTACATTACATTACAGGCATTTGGCAAACGCTCTTATCCAGAGCGACGTACAACAAAGTGTTAACCGTAGTCAAGAACAGTTTAGCTGAAAGCCACCCTGGTGGGAAGTACAATTCCTGGGTGCTAGGAGCAACCACATAGTTAAACTAGGACCCTGTAGGTAAATCTGTAGCCACAATTCAAAGGTAGCTACAGCTTTGTTAGCCTCGTCCTTATCACCGGTATTACTCAGAGACTGTGGCCATCGGGCCTTGATTAGATTTAGCAGCGTTCGAACATCTGCGCGCCTGTTTGTCAAGATCAAACGCACGCGGCCGTTAATCAGCCGTTTGGAGGCCACGGCCGTCGCAACAGTCGGGTGCTGCAACAGGTGAACATTTGGGACGAGGGAAAATGAAGAGAGGTTTATTTTTTTTTAAAGAAGAGTTTTGAGGAAAGCGAATCCCTTCCAAAGTCCCCCTTTTCGAGGGACTTTCTGTTCTCAATCGTCTCATTGTTCAATATCTTCCTCCATGGACGAGACACCCCCTTTTGCGAACAATTAGCCTATTTAATCCCTGTATGGAGCGCCAGCCTTTTTAAAAATGTATTTATTTATTTGTTTGTTTGTTTGTTTGTTTGCGTGCTGCTCTTATCCAGGATGACTTCCAAGGCTGGTATGGAAACGTACATTAAACGCATTTCACGGGAGCAGCAGAGGCAGTAAACCTGGCAGAGAAACAGCCTACGCTAAACATAATATAGGCATCAAGCGGAAATAAACACGTGCACCTCACAACTATCCCAAAGTGCTATACGAGTGACAGTAGACGCACAGTGATCTGTGTTAGAAAAACAACTTCGGTACGCATATTTAACCCACAGAGCAACGTAGATGAGAAATCAAATTATACAGACTAAACGCACAGATCACGGACAGGCCTCGCAGCCTGTCTCAGAGTTAAACCTTTAACACGGCGCATGCCACCCTAAATATAATAATCCAATTCGAATTGCCTCTTCACGGTGATCTTTTGTGAAACTCCTTTTAAAATAGCCTATATAAATGCGTTGAATGATCAAGGTAATGTCTACTGTCCAGTAGGCAGGCAGTGTGGTGTAATGGTTAGGGAGCTGGGCTTGTAACTCAGAGGTTGCAGGTTCAATCCCCAGGTGGGACACTGCCGTTGTACCCTTGAGCAAGGTACTTAACCTGAATTGCTTCAGTAAAAATATCCAGCTGTATAAATGGATTGTATGTAAAGAAATGTAAACTGCAAGTCGCTCTGGATAAGAGCGTCTGCTAAATGCCTGTAATGTACTTCTTCAGAGAGCATACCTGGCGTGCTTTTTTTGGTAACCCGACACGCGTTGAAACAGGAATGGGGAACAATGGGGACATTTTTTTTTGGTGTGTGTGTGTGTGTCAACCGCACAACTATTTAATCTCGTCCATCCGGCGCGCGCGCGCGAGCGAGCGCAACGCCGCGCGGACACCAAAGAGGACCCGAGGCTCCCATTCATGATTCACTGGCGGGAGGGAGGGAGCGAGCGCGAGGCTCCAATGTCCAGCCTTCGCCCTTTCACCCACATGTCAAAGGGGCCACTGCGGACACGGCACAGCGCAGCGCGGTCCGGTCGCTCGGTTTCTGCTCAGACACAATGACAGCATTATGGGGGAGGAAAGGTGAGATCATGTCTCATTCATGAGATGAGAAACAGCATTCCTCACGAACCATTCCTGCTGTTTCACAGCCGAGTCATCCCGCCTTTCCTGTTCCATCCAGGATAGGCGACATACCTGACGACAGGGAAGAAATGCCATTGTAAATGAGTGTCCTGAAACGGAGACAAAGTTAGCCATACTTTTTTATACAATAGTCATAAAGACAGGAGAAGTTTCCACTGGGAAAACAGTGGTGACAGTGGTAAAACACAGACTAGTATTAAAATACGTATTGTGTCCGTACAAATATGTTTGTCATAGCAATGTATTTATTGTCAGATGCTCGTATCCAGAGCCATTACAAGCCGGATATAACTTCATATATTAAATAGCCTACATATAACTGTCGCATCTATACTAACAATAGGCTACGGGTTATAAAAACAACCATAACTGCGGTATAAAACTGTTGAGATCAAACTGAAATGCATGATATAACTTTTATTTATACTATTTTTTGCATATTGATAGGCTAGCCTATTTCGTAAAACGAATCATTGCGTTATTATTTGTTTACTATGTATGTATAGTACAAAAAAAATCTGCGTGACTGATGCACATCATCTGTTCGTCTGTCTCTTTATCCCCGTTAAATTCTTCACGTTCTTTCTGTGAGCTATGCGGTGGGAATATAATGTTCTACTTGGCGGCAGTAGCGTGAGTCAGAGGCCAAGCCAAGTTTCAGGCCCTGACAGTCGCATTTATAGCCTACGTAGTCTATCATTGTTCCTCATGTTCCGTTTACCAATTATTTGTTCTTTATGGAAAAGATATTCGCGTAATATCAAGGAGGCGGGTTGAGCCCCGAACCAAACAAACAAACAAACAAACGAACAAACAAACAAACCCCCTTGTCTGTCTGTTTGTTTGTTTTCCCACGTTCACAAATACCTATTATATAATATATAAATAATGAATTACGTGTCCAAAGTTTTTTTGTACTGTATTATAAACCGTGCATGTCCTTTTCCTTTTTTCTTGTGTAACAGGGGAGGAAGTACATATAAGGAGACAGGGCGTGTCGCCCCGCCCCCTAAGCTTGATAACTACACCGACGTTCATTCCCCCCCAGTATACTTCCTCGCCACTCGCAGTTTTCGTTTACAGCAAGTGTGTGTGGGAGAGACTACAGCGGGCGGATTAGAGGAGCTAAAACACAAAGCTTATTGAATTTGAACCCCCCCCTCCCTCCCTCTCCTCACAAAGTAAACGTGAGTAAAAAATATATCTATTTCGACCCGAGTATGAGTCTATCAGCGATGAGTCTGTCGTCAATGAAGCGGACCACGAACATGGTCGGACTGCTGTGTCCTCACGTACAAAATGGAGTCGGAGAGAACCGCTTCTACCCCTGCAGCGTCTCGTCTGCGGGGGCCACGGGGGCCCGCCCCGCGAGGATGGCCTCCCCCAAGCGACAAATGGAGGACGAGCTCGACAACCTGGACAGTTGGAGCGGACCGCGGCTACGCTTCGACAGGAGTCGCTTCGCGCAGAGCGGCAACGAGGACGGCTCTCTGCCCAGCTCGCCCCCGGACTCGCCGTCGGACTGCGCCGAGATGGCGGCCGCGTTCCCCGGCACGCAGCAGCACCACCACGGGCTGGAGCGCGAGACGCGGGAGCTGCTGCGGCTCTTCTTTCGGGTTCACGTGGGGCTCGGCCGCGCGGCCGCACGGGGCAAGAGCAAGGCGCTGGCGACGTTGACGAGGGTCGTGGACGATGTCATTGGGAAGCACCAGATTGCGTACAATGGTAAAACATTTTAAACGGATTAATGCGGATGGATGGATGGCTGGCTGGCTAACGCTCTGATGGCTAACGTTTGGGCTTTAAATATGATTTCCTTTATTTTTATTTTTTTATTACCAACTTTCTGCAGGATTGTCGAACATGGCTAGCTAGCTAGATAGTAGTACTATGTTGGCTAGAAACTAGCTTTAGTTTAGTTGCATCGCTTTCTAGCTATTACAGACTTCAGTTGTTGCGTATACGGCAACTCTCTAGTTAAGCTAACGTTAGCTATCTTGGCTTTTATTTCATTTGATTGTTTTTAGTCATCTGCTGATGAAATGGTGACTGAACATGGCTCTATATTAGCAACGGACAGGAATGGGGGAAACAATGTTTCAACTTTGTTCATGCATGCATTTAAGAATAGCCCACTAGTGTTCTGAGTTGGTTAGCTAGCTTGCTGGTGGATTAGATCTGTAAATTGTGTGCGCGATTTGCATGAATTCGCACAAAAGAGTCGCGTCACTTCCGTTCCATTTGAAATGGCAAGCCATTTAAACTCTTACCAGTTACCAGACCCCGAATACGTAGATGGCGAATTCTCTCGTAGACTCTGACAGACACTGCATTTTTAAACGATAACATTCACGCCATCCCCGTACTGTATCGTTAGAATCAGGAGCGCTAGGCGTGCATGCTAACATAATTGTCTAAAGATGCCCATGGCTACCTAGCACGCCATGGGCATCTAGTTGCACTAGTTGCATCTGCCATCGGTGGACAACACGCGCGGTTTCCTCATTCTTGGTGGCGAGTATGTGCTCGCATGCATGCACACTCTGCCCTTGGCAATCCGGTTTGGTTCGATAGCAGCCTTTTCACTCTCAAATCGCAGAGCGCACTTCTCAAGGTTGCGGAGATAAGGCGCTTCGCACGTCATTCGAGAGCCACTGACGCGCTTTGACGTTTTTATTCGTTTATTTGCAAGGGACGAGCACACAGACAACCTGTTCGAACCGTAGTTTAAACGGGACATCCGTTCTCTCGTGTTGCTCATAGCTGTTATACATTTGGTTCTAAAATTGTGCCCCTTACTGGATCATTTGAGGGGTTTTTTTTGTAATCCCTGGCTATAGTCGTGGAAGCCGCAAGCTGGTGTGCAATAAGGATTGTTTGACTTGTGTTGCAACTCATCTTTTTAGTGACGCTGCTTGCAGATGCAACCCAGTCGACCAGCGTCTGATTCAGAGCTGGTTTTGGATATTTATATATTTCCCCCCGCCGCTCGTGAAATTCCTCCTAAGCCAGACTTCCCTTCCACTTCCACCGCAAACATCTGTTTTGCGTCGTGTGGAATTTTTTGTCGCGAAACCGCTCCGTGTTCTCCGGGGGCAGAATGCAACTCGGGCCCCACATTCAGTCTCGTGGCCGTGGTGGTCAGGCTAGAGCGACCGTGGCTCTCAAACCTCCGCTCCCCTCCCCTCCCCCCTCCCCGCCCCCTCCCCCTCCCCCGCTCCCCCTCGCTCGCAGGGCAGAGGCGAGCTCTCTGCAGCCCGTTATCCGTTAACTCTGCTATCCGTCTCGGACGCGCATCCGTCCGGTTCCTGCGTGTGGTCACTCTGTATAAAACTGTATTTTTAGAGATTGGACGTCGGTAGAAACCACATCCAGCCCCAGCCCCCCCCCTCCCCGCACAGCTTTCACAAGAGCGCTTCTCGGAAATCGGTGGCTTCCCGCCCCCAAGTTCCACTTAATTGGCTCCCTTATCAGCGAACGTCTTGTCACAGGCGCAGCGAGCTGAATGCGGTGCGCGCAGTTTGCAGAACTGAGAGGCTTTCAGGCCGAAAGGTTTTAGCTCCGTGCGTGCGAGAATCACTGGGCTCATTGTCTCCGATGGTTCGACATTGTGTGTTTGGCAATGCGCGTTTCAAGTAGTGGGTTCTCTGTGGCTCAGTTGGTAGAGCACAGCGTTGGCAACGCTTAGGTTGTGGGTTCAATTCCCACTGGGGCCACATATACTGAAAAATGTATGCATTCACTACTGTAAGTTGCTTTGGATAAAAGCGTCTGCTAAATGGCGTATATTATATATATATTAGTGGTAGTGTGGGATAATGGTTAGGGAGCTGGTCTTGTAACGTTAAGGTTGCAGGTTCAATCCCCAGGTGGGACACTGCCATTGTACCCTTGAGCAAGGTACTTAACCTGAATTGCTTCAGTAAATATCCAGCTGTATAAATGGATTGTAAAGAAATGTAAAAAAAACTAAGTCGCTCTGGATAAGTAATGTAATGTAAAAGTGGCGTGCGCTGTTCAAGGGGTTTCTCTGATCTGACGGCTGCGCTTGCCTCGCGGGCAGTGGATATCTTGTCCCGATAATTCTATTTATTTTGTAATCCGTTGGCCTTCAGGGGAACAGGAACACAGCTGAATTGAGCGAAGGTTAGCTTTCAGTGACATGTTTTAGTGTAGTGTAAATATTTACTTTCCAATTTCGTAAGTCTGTAAAGCCTTCCAGAAATTTGGGATGAGATCAAACGTTTTATGGTTTGGCCATGAGACCAAGGTCCCCCCTTCTTTCTCAAAAGCTTGTTGATTTAAAATGAATAAATAAATGAATAATGGAGTTTGCAGTCCTCCTCGGTATTGGCAGAGAGCCTGTGCATACACAAACAGATGGCTCACGCAGATATTAATATTCCCACCTGAACATGCGAATGAATGCAGGTCTTATTTTATAACATGGCTCGTTTTACAGAATGAACTCGTTTCTCACAGCGCTTCGGGGTTGGAAGGAGGAGAGAGAGAGAGAGAGAGAAAAAAAGGCACAATTTGAATGTTTGACCTTGAGCCAGAGGATAATCAGATGGCAGATTGTTTGCAATGCACACCACCCACAGCTGAAACTTGAATGCAGAGCTGCATGGCGAATATAACTGTAGTCTTTAGTCTTCTCCCCTGTTGTCTTTGCTCTAAACGGTGGTCCAAATCGGCCCTCAGCAGTGAGAGTACAGGACAGCGGAAGGGAAACAGAGGCTGTTGTGGAGTAGCGTGTTGAACTGCTATGTGGCGTATCTGGCATTGTGCCAGCAGTGTTGAAAAAAGATGTCTCTGCAGTGTTCAAAAGCCCATTAAGGTTAAATCTGTGGTTCTGTGTGGCTCAGTGGGTAGAGCACGGCGTTGCCAGCGCTTAGGTTGTGGGTTCAATTCCCACTGGGGGCCACGTGCACTGAAAAATGTATGCATTCACTACTGTAAGTTGCTTTGGATAAAAGCGTCCGCTAAATGGCATATATTATATATTAAGTGGCATATATATTATTATACTAAATCTCCCCTCCCTCCCTCCCTGCACAGGTATGGTTCAGAAGCTGTGTCTGGAACAGAAGGAGGATGACATGGGCTTCGTCACAGTGGTGGCCAAGAAACTGTTCGACGACGGCACCACCAACTGGGGCCGCGTGGCCAGCCTGGTAGCGTTCGGCGCCATGGTGTGCCGGCGGCTAAAGGACAGCGGGCGGGAGCACTGCATGGAGGCCGTGGGGGACCAGATCTCCACCTACCTCCTCACCGAGCAGAGGGAATGGCTGCTAAGCAACAAGGGCTGGGTGAGTACGGGTGCCCGGGAGGGACAGTCTTCATCTTTGATGAAGAAAAAAAAAAAAAAACGGCTTAACACGGAAGGCGGTTGATTGCATTCCGAATCCTTTGAGCTCTTCGCGGGACACCTCGGCCCCTGACAAATCGACTTTGTAAACCAAGCCCCGCGCCTTTTGTAAGCCGATCCCCCCATAGCGGGAGAGCGGCGGCGCGGTTTTGCTTTTGGCCGCCGAGGAGGATGCACTCCGTCACCGGAGGTGAAGCTGCTCAATTATTCAGGGCTCGTCTATTCAGGGGCCCCTGGTGTCACGTGACCTTCTGGGGGCCACGCCACGCCCGGCTCACTCACTGGGGCCCAGGCCCCTCCGTGAGGGCGGGGGGGCGGGGGGCGGGTGTCGTTTCGGCAATCGCACATCTTGGCCCTCGTTTACACCCAGCTCAAAGATCCATCCCTCGGCATCGATGGCGTAAAGTGGCGACCCTTTAAAAGCGGCTTTAGTTGAGAAACCTGGAATTGGCTCACTTTGGTTTATTTTGTTTGTTTTTTGGTCCCCCCCCCCCACCTAATAATAATATATGCCATTTAGCAGACGCTTTTATCCAAAGCGACTTACAGTAGTGAATGTATACATTTATCAGTATATGTGGCCCCAGTGGGGATTGAACCCACAACCTAAGTGTTGCCAACGCTGTGCTCTACCAACTGAGCCACAGAGAACCACAGAGAACCTCTCCTCCCTCTCTCTCCTGTCGTCACGGCGATGCTAACGGTCTGTCCTCTCTCTCTCTTCTGTTCCGCAGGACGGGTTTGTGGACTTCTTCCACGTGGAGGACGCTGAGTCGGTGGTGCGTAATGCCCTGATGGCGTTTGCGGGCGTGGCGGGCATCGGGGCGGGGCTGGCCTTCCTGATCCGGTGAACGTGGTGCGGGGGGGCGCTGCACCTTGTACCCTGCAGACGGGCTCCCGCCGCCCGTCCCGCTGCCGAGAGCCCACCCCCGTTCAGTTTGAAGGGGAACGGGAACGGGCGCGGCGTGATGAACTCAGCCCTCAAAGAGGAGAGAGCACGGGGCAGAGAGATGGGACGGTCTAGTTGCGTCACGGTGTCCGGAGGAGGAAGAGGAGGAGGAGGAGGAGGAGGGGGAGGGGAGGGAGAGGTCACCTGACTGTACCGTTGTCCTGCGTCGGTCCACCACGGCCCGGGCTGCAGGTTCCGGGCCGATGCGCCCACCCAAAAGGACCCCGAAAACATCGTTGTTGAAGTTGTTTTGACGGACTTCCAAAAAAACCACTGTGACATCCCCCCCCTCCCCTCCTCTCCTCCCCTCACTGAACCCGGCACCACGCGTGTTCCACATCGGACGTGTGCGCTTTGGAGTGTTTATGCTATCGTGTTTGCCAGACTGCTTGGGGGAAGAAGAAGAAAAAGAAAGAAAAAAAACCCGAAAAAAAACAAAGTTTGTGTGAGGTTGTTACGTGGGTGGTCGCGTTTAATTTAGCGCACGCGACGGCGGTGCAGAAATACATATTTTTTTATGAAAAGTTTATTTTTAAAGAGAAGCTGGACCGGACGAGGGGCAGTGGAAGCGCAGAAGCAGGCCGCTGGGCTCTGGTCTCGGTGTAATCGGTAGAGGCAGCCTCTAAAAGCATGTGGAAATGTTCATTTCAATCACATTACTTATTAATATTATTATTTTCCTTTTATGTTTTGATTGTATTAAAACGAATGCTTAAGACTAACGGCAGCCACCCGTTTTTTTTTTTCCGTTTTTTTGGGAGGTGTTTAAGGCCTCCGAGCTGTACATTGTGTACATAATGTAAAACAAAATTTTCTATTTTTTTGAAAATTCACCACGGCGACCACTGGTGTCTTGTTTTCATGGAGATTGGACACGTTTTTGCTCCTCACAGGCTGTCTACAATGATCGAAAACGGAGTGGGATGCTTGCCTGAATAAACGAGACTCCTAAAAAAACTCACTGACTCCTTGACTTGTCTTTTACACAGGAAGCACGTTGACATTTGTAATCCAAAGTGGTTCAATAATGGTATAAAAAAAAATATATTATAATAATAAGAGTAATATTTCTATGCCTGGATTCTTCTGGGCCCACATAAAGCATCTCACAGTAGGAGTGCCGTTCTAGGATCAGTTTTGCCTTTTGGTTCATATTGGACAAGGTTAGGATATGGACCGGGGGAAACTGATCCTAGATCAGCACTCCTCAGAATTCCCCTCCAGTTGTAGCACAGGCCGACCCAGGCACGTGTCACACAAGTTGCACCCAACACTTCTGCACTCCACGCACCTCCGACATGGCTCGCCCGTCCTGTGTACCTCCGCAAAACAGCCTAATGCGGGGCTACCTGTACACTGCCCCACTAACACACACCTGTTCGGTTAGGCCAGGGCTGGGCATGAAGGGCCATATCCATGTCTGGATTTCATGCCAGCTTCTGCTCTTAATGATTTAATTGGCCCAATCATTTATGTCAGGGGTGTCAAACTCATTCCATCGAGGGCCGAGTGTGTGCAGGTTTCTGTTGCAACCAATGCACTACACCAGGTGATTTCAATTAGGTTGAAAAGAAGTGAGCTAATTAGTGAAATCACCTGGTGTAGTGCATTGGTTGCAACAAAAACCTGCACACACTCGGCCCTCGATGGAATGAGTTTGACACCTGTGATTTATGTGATCTGACATTTCAGTGAATACATAGTGGCCCTCCAGGACCGGAATTGTCCACCTTGGTTTAATATAATATAATATAATATAATAATATATGCCATTTAGCAGACGCTTTTATCCAAAGCGACTTACAGTAGTGAATGCATACATTTTTCAGTATATGTGGTCCCAGTGGGGATTGGACCCACAGCCTAAGCGTTGCCAACGCCATGCTCTTCTTACTGAGCCACACAGAACCACGCTGTACCTACTGAGTCACCACAGAACCACGTTTTAGACGAGGGAGTCGCAGGGTCGGTCCTCAAGATCCACTGGGTGTGCAGGCTTTTGTTTCAGTCCTCTAACACACCTGACGCGAATATTCATTATCTTGACGGGAAGTTGATTCATGAAATCAGGTGTGTCAGTGAAGGTATTAATGAAATCTGGTGTGTTAGTGAAGGTATTAATGAA
Source organism: Aldrovandia affinis (assembly GCA_029706075.1). Lineage (NCBI taxonomy): Eukaryota > Metazoa > Chordata > Actinopteri > Notacanthiformes > Halosauridae > Aldrovandia > Aldrovandia affinis. Next base: position 823,993 of record JAINUG010000294.1, on the reverse strand, counting down.
ATCAGGTGTGTTAGGTAAGAACTGGAACAAAAGCATGCATATCTAGTAGTGGATCTCAAGGACCGAACCTGGCCTCCCCTGGTTTAAACACACAAAGAATATCCTCAGTGGATTTTAACACCGTGGATCCCAAACGTCTCCCTGGGGATCCCCAGCCAGTCAATGTATTTGTTTAAATTCCACCACCGGCACGTGATTCACCCAATCAACGCTTGTTAAGTATTACATTATTACATTACAGGCATTTGGCAGACGCTCTTATCCAGAGCGGCGTACAACAAAGTACAGTTCCAGGTGCTAGGAGCAACCACATAGTTAAGCTAGGACCCTGTAGGTAAATCTGTAGCCACAATTCAAAGGCAGCAATAAAACAAACAGAGCGGAAAATAGACGAAATAATGCCTAAACCTAATCCAATACATAAACAAATAGACAAGAGTGCAATACTAAACAGCTATGTCCCTAAGTAACAAAACCAGACTACAGGGGGAGGTGCACCCTGAAGAGGTGAGTCTTCAGTCGTCGCTTGAAGGTGGCCAGGGTCTCAGCTGTTCTGACTTCCACGGGTAGTAGTAGTAGTTAACTAGGCGAATCAGGTGCGCTGGGGGTGGAATTGGCCAAACACGGTCCTGGGGGAGAGGTTTGGCAAGCACTGCCGTAACATACGCCTTCCCAGAGGCAGTCTGCGTCAGTCTACCACAGGTGCATTGTGGGTATTGTTGAGGGGCATCGTGGGATTGAGAATGTTGGGACTGTTGGCTGTTCAGTGCCTTGCACGTTTTGGCCTTGAGTGTGAGGCAGTGACCTTGCCCTTTAGCTTAAGAGGATTATGGAGACGGAACATCCAAAAGGGATTTAAAGAATTAGGGTGATATTTCGACATGCACAAAAATAAGCACAGTTCTCGGTGCGTTGAAAGATAATATATAATAATAATATATGCCATTTAGCAGACGCTATTATCCAAAGCGACTTACAGTAGTGAATGCGTAAATGTTTTCAGTATATGTGGTCCCAGTGGGAATTGAACCCACAACCTAAGCGTTGCTAACACTGTGCTCTACCAACTGAGCCACAGAGAACCACAGAAAAACACGGAGCGCGGTCTTCTCCAAACCAATTTGTGTTTTGTAATTAAGGTGCGCTTTGGTGCCTTAAGGAATGGTACCGTGTTCACGCCAGTCCATGCCGCTCATAAAGAAACAAGAGAATCCGCTGCAGAAAGGAAAGTGAAGGAGGACTCGAGTCTGGATGTGTGTGTGTGTGTGTGTGTGTGTGTGTGGTCCCTGGGTTCTTGTGTTTCCCTGGCGACGGTTGGGAGGGGAAGTCGTTTATCCCAATGTTCCATTCCATTTGCATGCGATCACGATGACATCATCGGGGGCCCATTTCCTGCACGGTGTCTGTGTCCATTCACAACCGGGCCGACTCCAGCTCCTGGCCAGACAGACCCCCCCCTCTGGCCCCAGCTGTGTGGATGTGAGTGCTTCCTGGTGGAACGCCAGATCATTATGGCAGTGTTCCACCGAGGGACGAGGAACCACAGAAAACCAGCGGAGCCAGAACCTGCAGCTCTCCCACAATAACCTAGAGCAACAAACCAGAGCTTCTCCACGACAATAGAAACTAACGAACGATCCTCGGTTTCCCCTTCAATGTGTTTCGTCTTAAACTGGGGGCTTTAGCCCGATAAAACATCGTCTGGAACATCAATCAGAAACGATCATTTTAGGTGAACCCCCACAGAAAGAGATTAATCGTATTCATCGTAGGGTTAACAGTAAGTGGCCCTCACAAGTGGGACGTAGCTATATTTATCCTAAGAATTTGTTTATGATTTGATCCCATTTTATCCCATTTTAGTAGCCAATGACACCCTCTGTTTTTCATGTCAATCCCCCCTCCCTCGTATTGTGAGTTCGCTGCCGTAGCCCTAAGACCGGCAGTGACAGAGGTGAAGTATTGTCTCCTCCGAGATGGCACTCGCCAAGCTTGTCGACCGTAACTCCGGTACTCCAGAGCCACTCCTGGGTGCAGTGGACTCATGTCGGCTTCCCTCCCCCCTCCCTGGGGTGGACAGCCAAACGCAGCCCCCGGTGGCACTCCCGGCCAGAGCCGACTCGTGGCTGGTGCATAGCTATATTTATACACATTGATACATGTACTGTACTGTACATTTATACAGGTAACTGCCAAAATAAAGGAATAACCAACAAAGTGTCTTAACAGGGCGTTGGGCCACCATGAGCCGCCTTGACATAGATTCTAATGATGAAGGAGATCACTCAGAATGGCCTGGTGTTTACTGCCTTTCACCTTATCCTCTAATGGAAATGCACCCCACACCATAACAGAGCTGCCAGTATCCCTCATTTACTCATGTGTTTCCTTTATTTTGGTCGTTACCTGTACCTACATACAGGTGTGACTTATGAAGATTTAGCTCCTTGTTGTTCTTCAACAGCTCTCGTTAGGAGCAAAGCAACGTAGCGGCTATGATTTCCTCCGCAGCAAAGTCAACTCAACCTCGTATTGAAATTGTAAATCATTTGTACTTGAAAGTGGGTGCAAAGACCACTCCAAGACTTGGTTGGGGGGGGGGGGTGTCACGGGTTCAGACAATTTTTCCCTCTGCCTCAGCTCTTTTGTGCTCTGTTGTTTAACTGAATCATATGGTCAGGGAGTCAGCCTCACTTGGCCCTCCGAGTGCGCATCAGCTGATGCTTGTAAAGGAATGCTCAGATCTGCAGAACTCTGGAGCCCTGAGACCGGAATGGACCGGTTCTGATCTGGCATGAGACCCACTGAGTTCTGCCCCTGTTAAGACAGTGACCTAATAACAGGCGTTCAGAGGTGGGGTCTGGGCCCCATTATCACACTCACACACACACACACTCACACACACACACACACACACACACACACACACACACACACACACACACACTACACACACAGACACACACTCTAACACATCCTCACACTAACACACACTCACACACACACACACACACACACACACACATACACACACACACACACACACACACACACTCTCTCACACACACACACACACACTCACTAACACACAGACACACACTCTAACACATCCTCACACTAACACACACACACACACACACACACACACACATACACACTCTCTCACACACACACACACACACTCACTCACTCTCTCTCACACACACACACACACACACACACACACACACACACACCACCCAGGCCCTCGGTCACACTGGACTTGATCAGGACCCCACAGAGGAACCCTAAATCACACTCCTCAGGATACCTGTGCGGAAGAGAGGGTTCTGAAGTGCCCCGGCCTTTAACCGTCTTTTGGGGCAGGCGCCATGGAAACAAGAAATCACACGACCGAAATCATGCGCTCCGTAAACAACGCTGAGGCAACGTCTGACCCTCTTTCCCGTCCCTGTCACCTCTCACGCGGAAGCAGGCGGCAGTCAGCCATGTTGCGACACCGTCCTCGTCATCTTCAGCTGATGAACCCCCCCCCCTCCCACCCCCCACCCTCCGAACCCCCGATGACAACAGTTGTCCCAGATCCTGACCAATCACAGAGCAGAATGGCCATGCGGAGTTGATTCACCACTTTATCATTTCCCGCAAGCCCTCTTATGCCCGAAAACTGTTATCAAAAAGCTCCTTGACCGGTTGATCGATTTCCCACGCAACGATTATTCATTCGTCAACACGTCGTTTTTTGCAAGGACATCTATTTTAAACTGAAAACATTTTTCAGTTTTCGAGAAAAAAAAAAGTGAAGCATTTTAAACTGGAATCCCACGATCCTCGATAAGGCTTGGAAATGTGTTACATTGTGTTACAAATGTGAAAGTCATGGATAGTGCTCAAATATCCCACTGCCCTTGAACAGCTGGGAAAATCACCCAAACAATAAAAAATAAAAAATAAACCTTTACAGCAAGCAAAATAGTCAGAAATAAGTATTTTGAATTTTGAGAAGTGTTGGACGTCTCCAGCGCTGAATGGCCACAGCGGAGGGGGAAGTAGAACTGCTGGGAACATCGCACCACTTGACTCTGTTTCTGTTTCCTCCATTGGGCCTTTTTCATGAATGACTCATTTTTACATTTTACATTTTAAGCATTTAGCAGACGCTCTTATCCAGAGCGACTTACAAGATGTGCATTAATACAAGGTGAGAACAATCAAAGTTAGCGTACAAGATCAGTGCAGTAAAACGGCAAAAGACATCATTGCAGGCGTCGCGTATCATACCTGTAAGCGTTTTTAAAGGGACGCCAATCCTCAGCCTGATTTATAATTTTATTTTTCCGATTTGACCCTGTTTTCTCCCAATTTGGTAGGCAATTACCCGTGTGCTTAGTTCAATCCCCTTCCCTTATAGTTCGCTGCCGTAGTCCTGTGACCGGCAGTGACGAGGGCGTAGCGCTGCCTCCTCCGAGACAACACTCGTCGTGCCGTCGACTGTAACTCCGGTACCCCAGAACCACTCCTGTGCGCAGCAAACTGTGTGTGTGTGTCGGCTTCCTTCCCCCCTCCCTGGGGCGGACAGCCAATCGCCGCCCCTGTTGGCACTCCCGGCCAGAGCTGACTCTGCCGAGACCGGGAATCGAACCCCGGTCTCCGTGTCCAGTGTCGAACGTTGTAACCACTGGACCACATGGGAGGCCCAGCCCTGCCTGGATTGACTACAGACATGGTAAAGCCTTGTGCAGCATCACTACCCAGTACCCACCCACCTCCCACTACCCACTGCCCATCCAAAATATAGGGCACCTACTAGGCAAACCAAGTGTGATTGGTGCGTATCAATTATGATAAATATTAATGAAATAATAAATCATGTTCACAGAAATGTGGGAAATATCCCCAGAGATCGCCAGGGGAAAATATATTATCCCTGAACACCAGCAGACAGATCAGTTCCTCAAATGCTTGCTTGGACCATCATTAGCAAATAAGGACTTGAATTCCCTTGACTGTCGTGCGATGGCCTTTATCTCCGCTAAAGGTCAGCGGTGCGCTCCCCCAGCTTCCTGTTTCTCTAAAGGTCGGTCATCAGCATCCTGACTCGGTTGTCATGACGACTCTGCTCGGTAGAAACAGGCTGGAGGGTCCGTGTCATTCGTTGACGCTACGGTTCAGAGTTTTGTGTGAGGACAGCAGTGACCTGTTCGTCTGTGTTTGGAACCGTATCCTCAACATAATGATCCAATGTAACCCGCATCGCAGTTTTGGACCCAACTTTGGGATACAACATGGATGCAATTGAAAATCTGAAAATGAGAGAGAAATATCCAGTTAACCAAGTTAGCCCCCACACATAGATATATACTGTATATATATATTTTTTTTTTCATTTGTTTAAATTTTTCCCCATTTTTCTCTCAATTTAGTAGCCAACTCAACCCTCTATTTATTTCAATTTGCCCTCCCCTCACGAGCCCGCTGCCTGTCCTCTGGGTCAAGCTAATATCCCTGAGGCCGGCAATGATCCGCCTCCTCCGAGAAGGAACTCCACCCACCTGCTCTTTAGGAACGCCCTTACTGCTCCTCGGCAAGCTTGTGCCGACTTTCCCTCCCCCCGCCTCCTGGGGCGGACAGCCAAAAGCCACCCTCCGATTGGGTGTTCCCAGCCAGAGTCGGACTGACGCAGTCGTGTTTTGAACCGCGACTACAGTAGGCAGCTCGCACTCCCGGTGGAGTGCGTTAGACTGCTACGCCTACCCGGGGCCCCTGGAACACATATTTTTGATTGGCTCCTGCGGCTGCACAAGAGCATGACCACAGAACAGAATCCCTGAAATCTGTCCGATCTGAGAGGGAAACCGTGGCGTGCAATTGGCTGACCTGAGCTGGTGTTTGTGAATCTTGTCTCTGCACATTTCTAGCCTGCTTGCCCCTCAACTGTGCAACTGGACACAGTTGTTGACTGATGCATCGCTGTTTATTTTTAAAGAAAGCTGGCACTAAAGAAAATATGTGACATCCCCATGCATGCATGCATGCACGCACACACACACACACACACACGCATGCACACACACGCGCACACACGCAAGCACGCACACACACGCACGCACACACACACGCACGTGTATGCACGCACACACACACACACGCGCACACACACGCAAGCATGCACACACACACACACGCATACACGCACGCACATACACGCACACACACACACACACACACCACACACACACCTCTCAGCGCCGTTAACCCTTATGAAACATGCATAGGCTAAAGAGACTTGCATTATGATTGATATCATTTCAAAATTCACTTCCTGTTATTTTTTTTCTGTTCGTTTTTGTCGAAAGAAGGAAGTTAGCAAAGTGTGTTTGTGACCTGAGCGCTCCCCAGGTGTTACACTGTCTCCATCTGTGTCTGCTGTTGTTTCTATTCTGTACAGTCTTTTACAACAGAGGCAAGAAGAGAAAAAAACATAGAAAATAATACAAAGCTTAAAAGTACTTGGCTTCGATGTGATCAACAGCAATTATCAAGATGGCCCGCATTCAAATCGAGAAAAAAACAAATAGGGCTCAGCGATCTTTCGATGTTTTATAAAGAGCCGGTGGAGTCTGCAGCAACGGAGGGCGTTGTTTTGCATACACGTCTGTTTGTGCACTCAGCAGGCACCCTGCTCTCAACAGGAGAACTTTCCGACTTTTCCATGTCAGCATTCCTCTGCGTTAACACTTCCCACATGGCCAGCGCTGTCTGTTTTCACCAAACTCACCGAGACTCATTCTTTTCTTTGTCTTATTATTATTATTATCATTTTTTTATCGCTTGCTAAATGCCACTTTGAAAACAATACCCAGGACGGGAGGATGCAAGATGATTATTTTCTTTAAAACCCCAAATATGAGTTTCCTATGAACTTGACTACCGTCTGCTGAATATTGACTTGACCGGAAATGTCCACGATTTTGGTACATTTACATTTACATTGTACATTTTACATTTCTTTACATATAATCCATTTATACAGATGGATAATTTTACTGAAGCAATTCAGGTTAAGCACCTTGCTCAAGGGTACAACGGCAGTGCCCCCGCCTGGGAATTGAACCTGCAACCTCTGAATTACAAGCCCAGCTCCCTAACCATTACACTACACTGCCAAATCGTTCTGCATTCTATTTCTGGAGTCCCATTTAATGTTTTGTCAGAGGTGGCGTCGATCGATGGCTTCTCAGAAGGTTTAATCTTCCAGGCGTCAGATTATCACGACACACAGTCACGGTTGACTGTGTTCGTTCGGTGCTTTGCCCGGTGAATGGGGAGGCACTTTCTGTGGCCAGTAACAATGACGCCTGGCGTCTGATTGAAAAATCAGCTAGCATTTGTGTAGCTTTTCTGTGACCCTGCCCTCCTTCCAGGAAGGCCCACACAATAGTGCCAAACTGAGTTTTCAATGAAGAGATGAATTTAGAGCAGCTCAACCCCAAACTCAGCTGCTTGTAGCCCCAGCTGCAAGCGCCCAACTTTCGCTTCCCCTTGCCTGAGTGAAGCTGCACAGAAACTAGGCCAGTTTGTCAGCTCTCAGGCTGTGGCTGTGGCGGTTCCGCTCCTGTCAGACGCCGACAGTGTGTATTTTAAGGGAGGGCGCGTGTGTGCATCGTGCTGCACTTGCTCTTTACCCCAGTGCAACCCCCCACTCCACCCCCACATCCTTTGCAACAAGTACCACTTTTTTTTCAATTTCCTTCACCCTCACGCCCCCATCTTCACTGGAATCGAGACACATTGACACAATTTCCTCCACGAGGAAAGGCCTTTTGCCGCTGTCGTTATTTTGTGTGGTGTCAATTTAGCCGCCGGCCTGGTGCTCTCTCGTCCACAGTAATTTGCATGGCTCTGTTCCTGTTCTCTCCAGGTTTCCTTGGGGCTCTCTCTCTCTCCCTCTCTCCCAAAGCTCTGCTCCTGCCCCCGACCGAGGGATAAAAGGCCTCGCAGTAACGTAACGGAGAGGCTGCCCGAACGCCCTCGGTGTGGCGTGCGCGTGGGCGACGGGGAAACGAAGCGCACCGCTCTCTCCGCGTCTTCCCGTCTGCGTGCCTTACGTCGTCCGTCTGACCGCATGCTACTGCAACATCTGCATTCCGTGCGCACTTGACGATTGGAATGCAGTCTTCTGGATTGCCATTAGTTCATCTCGAAGGAGTTTATGCCCCCAAATTCCCCCTACTAAATGTCTCTTAGACTGGCGGTGTCCGGAAACGGGGACTTCTTTTCCGTTTCGGTCTAAAGGCTCTCCCTGTGGCACACAACTCCTTTGTTACAGCTACAACGCAGTACTATTATAAGACTATATCATTATACGATTATACTATTATATGATATATTATATTATTATGCTATTATTATATGATTATAAGACTTCTGGCCGGAGATTTCATTAGTGAGCAACAAGGGAGTCATTCAGCGCGGGGATAGCCATGAAACCAAGGCCCATCTGACAGCTTACCGGAAATAAAACTGCATTCCAGCTCCAAATGGGACCTTTTCTTTGTTACTGAATTCCTTGTATGCCTCAATTATCATGCCACCCCATGGGGGAATTCAAGGAAAAGACATTAAAGGAATTACATTTAAAAAAAGAAAAGAAATTGAGAGATATTTGAGAGAATTAAATTGTCAATTGTCTTTCTGTCGTGCGATCGCCACACCGAACACATAAAGCGTGATGTCACTTCCTGCCGTCAGGTGATTTGAAACAGGGGAAAGGCAACCGCTGCCTATCGATGCTCTATTGCCCTGCAACCGTGGGGTTTCACACACGGCCTGGCGGACAGTGCTTTGCTTGCGCAGGCCGTCGACTCTGTTCTGTTTCCGCGCACTCACGTCACCTCAGACAACGAGCAGACAAACAGAACGCTGGGCAGACAGCAACGGCGAGTGAGAATGTCCGTCTCATTTGAGAACGATGGATTGGTGCCGCCTTGAGACTTAGCGCCGAGAGCAAGGCACCTCCTAGTGCACAGAGTCCCCGTCACTTCACCAACGCATCGACTGCCCCCCCACGGGCACCACTTACACTTACAACTTCCTGTCCAAGGACTAATCAAACCCAGCTTCAGCCCAGCCTCAATTTCACTTCAGCCACATCATGGGAAAAGGCTACAGGGTGGTACAGCTGCTTGCGAAACAGCAGCATGCAAGGAGCCCACTACAACGATACTGCGCATACATGCGTATTATGCTTGGCCAGGGGTGCTGATGCTATCCTTGGCAGATTAAGCAAGGGAAAGCACAAGGTTTGTTATGGCATTGGTAAATATGCAAATGTTTTGGGATACATACATCTTGGGAATTCCCCCTGGCTCTCCAAACCGTCCTTTCTTTTCTCTAGTGCTTGATGATCACCATCTTTAAAAAAACGACTTCTTACAGTTGGCAGGACTCATTTAGGATTATGCTGAATTTTATGCTGAATTTTCAGAACAAACCCCCCCCCCCCCGGGTGCCTGGGGGGTGGCAACACAGTGTAATGATTGAGCCCTGGACCAGTGCACCAGTGTGTTGCGGGTTTGAATCCCAGGAGGAATGCTGATGAGCCTAAAGCAGGGGGTGCTCAATCTTATCCGAGAAGGGCCGGCGTGCGGGTGCAGGGTTTTTGTTCTACACCTGCCCTGAAACACCCGATTCAACTAATCAAGGTCTTGACGATTCATGAATTAGTTATATCGGGTGTGTTAGCGCTGGGCTACAACAAGAAGCCTGCACCCACACACTGGCCCCTTCGCGGATAAGATCAGACAACCTCTGGCCTTAAACAAAACAAAACAAGAAAAAGTCAAAAGCCGTCGACGGTTGATTTGCATGGCGGAGAACCACAGATAGATAACGCGCGTGCTCCCGCTGTCAATTTCGACAGTTCGGCAAAGATAATGAGCGTGTTTGTCGCAAGATAACATTATTTTTGGCAAGGGCTCTTTGAGGATGTCTGTCGCCACGGTTACCTGAAAATCCTCGAGCAGCACCTTCAACCAGCGAGTTGGCGAGAAACCTTTTTACCGTTTTTTTTGTTTATTTTTAAATAAACGTTAAAAGCCGTTAAACGTTATTGGTTTGGTGCATCGGCTCAATAAAAACAAACAAAAAAACGAATATAAAGAAAGCTTATCCTCACTCAACTGTTTATCTTTTTTTCCTCACTATTTTCGTTTTGTTTTGGTTCACACGTGCTGCCAAATAAAAAGTCTAAAGAAACCCCAAGTGTTTTCTCATTTTACATTTACATTTTAATGTTCTGTTTGTAATGTAATGTTTACATCTCTGTTCTGTAAGTGACTGTACCCCCACTACAGCAGAGAGGGCTGGCTAGTTTCATTAAAAGGAAGGGGAAAAAACAGACTCCCCCACCCCCAGATTAAGTCCAAAATGGATTATTGGAATATTTGAAACATTTATTTTTTGTTTTCAAAAAATCCTTTCTGTCACAGGTTTTCCCCCCCACATTAAGAATGAAAACAGAGCAGCAGTGCCTCTTCGAGTCCCACTTGTTCATATGAACGCTCTCGTGAGTGCGAGAACACATTGAACAATAAGTGCACGAGCACTTTCCCCGCGCCCAGGCAGCCAACCAGACAAACCATCGGCCGTTTCCCTGGCTCGTTGTTCCGAGCATCCGCGATGGCTCACGTCTTTCCATCCAGCCATACGACGGACATTCCCTGGAACGCGACTCAAGAGGAAGCGCATTTCACAAGAGCATCATTTACATTTACATGTACACTTACAGCATTGCACAGACGCTCTTATCCAGAGCGACTTTACAAAAAGTCAAATTAAACGTGGTAAGATTAATCGTGGTTAGTGCAAGAGGTCAGTGTCATAGCACTGCAACAGACGTCATTGTCGGCGACTGCACACCGATACCAAAGCCTGGACCAGCGTCGCAGCCAGGCCTCGTCACTGGCCCCTAGTGCGTTCTCCACGAGTTCTCCTCTCAGTTCTGAATGACAAAAGAATGTCTCTGTTAAAAAAAAAAAGTGAGTTGTGTCAGGAGGGCAAGATGACCTCTCCTTTGCTACACTGACAGTGGCTGTCTACAGCTACAGTGTCTTTGTCCACATTTGTCTATATCTAACATTTAGTTTTTTGCATGCAAATGAAGCTACAAATGGCGGTAGGTTTGTAATTAAAGGTTTGGTACAGGTGATAAAGGTGGTGGTAGGTTTGTAATGAACGGTTTGGTACAAGTGATTCAGGTGGCCGTGGCCAGTACAAATTATATTATTTATCTTTTTTTAAATAAATAATATTGTAAAGAATTACAGGGTACCATCTACAGACAGTATGGTTCTGAGATGTTAGGCTTTAGAAACTGTCACGTCCCATATCGTAGGACTGTTTTGTATCGCCCGTATGCTAGTATAAACATATTTTTAAAAAAGTGATTTCAGGTGTTTAATGAGAAAGACACAAAAACTGCCAACAAAAAGAAAACAATGAATTTTTGATTAAAAAATACCAGACGCAGTGCTATAGTTCTCAACACGCGAGTTGTGCAATCTCACTAAAAAGAAGCAAAAAAAACACTTGGTTTTTTTTGCACAAAGTGGCCGATAATAGTTTTAAGCCCTCGAGTTGTTTTCATTGCTGTAGTTCCCCCACGTCCCCCTTCCCCAGTCTCCAGACCCAATCTGAGCATGTGCATCAGGCCTGCATCTGATAGGTGCTCCACACCGATGCAGTGCAGGCTGCTGTGTCACTGTTAACGCAGAGAAACTGAAGTGTCACCCAGCTTCCTGAAACAACACTGGTCTGCCCGCCCCCGACCCCCCACAGGGTCTGCGTTTACAGGCCAGGCTCCGTGTCCCACCCCCACCCTCCCTCCCCCAACACAGGGCCCACGTCTGTGTTTACGGCCCAGGCACGCTGTTCCTCGTGAGGTCCCCCCGATGGAGAGAGCGCGTAAACATGGGCCCCCAGTCACGGCGGAGACGGGTTGTTCTTCCCGCACGGCGGTAAACAGCCGGTGAGATGTGTGGTGTGCCGGGAAGGGGGAGGGGGAAGGGGGGAGAGATACGGGGGGCTCAGAGGTCAGCTCTAATCACTGCACTGCATTCCCGTTTGGGGATGGGAAGGGGGGACGGGGGGTGATTTACGTCTGCTCCGTCATCGATAGCGCCGTGGCCATGTCAGTCTGCAGACTCGGCCGTAAACGCACGCGCGGTTTCATCACACCCTGGATTCACACTCGCACAGGGCCTGAACACACCGCTGGGCTACCCAGAATCCAGCTGGGCTACCCAGAATCCAGCTGGGCTCAGAGCAGGGGCCTCAAACTCAAATCCTAGGGGGGCTGCTGGTGTGTTTTAGCTCTTAGGTGCTTCATTTAAGTCACCGTTTGAAGGAGTCACCTGAGATTAGCTGCTGATTGACAGTTTCCTTGTAGGTCTTGGAAATTTAGCTGCTGATTGAAAGGAAACCACAAAAAACCTGCAGATACTGGAGTTTGATATCTGTTGTGTTTCCTCACTCAGGTACTTAAGTCACCGTTCAGTCACCTGAAGGAGTCCACACACACCTTGTTTCCAAGGTCTGAACTGGCTGCAGATTAGAAGGAAAGCACAAAAAACCTGCAGACACCACGGCCCCCCAGGACCTGGGACTGAGGGTCTTGGTTTAGAGGGGCTGGGGAGGGGGGGGCTGGGAGCTGAGGAGTGGGTCTGGGCCTCATTTATTTTTGGATCCAAATCACGCTGAGCTCATTGAATCTGTTAAAGATCTCTCTGAAGTCTAAATTTAGAAGGATCACATGAGGGGGGCTCACAGGCTGAATCAAAACCGGAGCAGGGCCGGGTTCTAGAGGACCAAGTCCATTTCAACTCCTTCAATTCAGGTTCCGAAATCATGAATTCGATTCATGAATTGAAAAAGTCCTGTAATGTTCTATGGGGAATTTTTAAGTGCAATTAATTAATTGAATATCGATTCATTTCCCGAAAACTGACTGAACCGAATGGAAATGGACCCCTAATCGATACGGATCGCAGCACTGCTACCACCAAAGCAAGTCTAAGAAGAGGCCTAAGCACTGATCCAGGACCAGCTAACGCTACCCAAATCCCAATGTTAACCATGAGGAAGAACAATGCAAAACTGACTTCAGACCAGCACTCACGGGCAACACCATCGCCAAGCAACGTCTTCCTAGGGGCCCAAGCCTTAGACACCTGAAATTGGTCAGATTGGTCAGCGCCGACTTGAAAGGCAGGGGAAACGCTATTGGATGATTAAACCTGCGGTTTCGTACATTGCTGTTCAAGTTGCTGCAAACACAAGATGAGGAGCCCTGAGCAGCTATAGTCACGATTTCCTCGAAATCACCCGGGCGCCGTCGTCATCGCCAGCAACACCTCTCCGTCTCTATCGGTCTCGATCTTGGCCGTCAAACCGCAATCTCTAAAGCTGGGGGAGAAGATGCGGCCTTGCGCTAACCCCTCTGCCCCCCCCCACGCAACACCTCCGCCCCTTCCTTCACAGCTAAACCCAGATCGGCAGCGGGTTCTGCGGAACGCGTGCGTCACAGACGAGCGCTTTCGCAAAAAAGTGCTGAAGCGGATGGTTTTGGAGAGCGGGCCTGGTTAATAACTTCCCCTCGCGAGCCGCGGCTGTTTTTTGCTCTCTTTTGTGGAAATATCTTCGCTTCGTCACATTCTGTTGTTGCATTGTTTGCCACTTCTGTCCTCATATGCGTGGATGCCATTTCCCCTAAGGCGGTTTAATGTTTATTAACTTTTATAAGACAAAAATAAGATAGCATGTTAAGTTATGTTATGCATCATTTATGAAGTCACCTAGTAAATGTTTAAATGTGCTCAGCTATATCGCAAGTAAGCATTAACCCACATTCCCATTGGCATAATAAAGGTGAAATCGCAAAGCCTTTTTTGCGAACGCGCCTGAAAAGTCATAGTTTATATCCAGTACCCAGAGT
>JAINUG010000294.1:802500-805000 GCA_029706075.1 Aldrovandia affinis | reverse complement strand
TCATTTTTTTCAGTTCAATGTCTCTTAATGTACCACATCTTTGAATACTGTACGATTTGTGCATGTGTTTGGCTCACGCATGCTGACAAGGCAGGCACTCTGAGATTAGACCTAGCATGGCAGCTGAGACGCACAGTCAGCCACTCACGTCTGGAGTGCCGCTATCGTCTTCCACAAGGCCGGCTGTGAGACTTTGCTCTTAGGCAGGGCGCCCGTGTTTGCACTACCGTCTGGGCACTTCAACCACCTGAATTATTCCCTTTTCTAGTTTTTTATTTTAACGGAGTTTAGCCTCCCTCTGCAGTTCTGACGGTAAATCATCTTAGGGGGAGAGCTGGAGGTCGGCAGGACTGTGGGCCCCCTTGCTGCTCCTGGGTCACATCTCCGCTGTGCAACATTTGACCAATCAGAGGCCGTTCTTCAACTTGACCAATCAGAGGCATTTTAACAGGCGCTGGGCTGCCTCTTCACCTCACCTCAGCTAACACCCGCAGTGAAGAAAGAAATGTATTTAATCAAATAGTATAGGCTAATATCTTAGGTTTTGAATATGGCTATGAGTTTTTTGTAATAGTCATATTCTCTCTCTGTTCGCTCCCTCTCTCTATGTTCTCTTTCATCTCTCTCTCGCTCTCTCCCTCCCTCCCTCTCTTTCTCTCTCTCTCTCTTATCCTCGTTATCTCTGCAGTCAGCAGCGTGGAGCCAAGGCTGGACTCTGGCCTACAGTGCCTGGTGTGATGGCCTTATCTGCCTGCTTCAGTAAGACACTTATGCTGAGTCATCACAGCTGCATAGACATGGGCTAGGGTTGCATGATATGTGCAGGTTACTGCCCAAAATAAAGGAAACACTCGAGTAAGTGAAGGGTTCTGTTATGGTGTGGGGTGCATTTTCCTGCCATGGTTTAGGTCCACTCAACCCCTTAGAGGGGCAAGGCAAATGCCAATAAATACAAAGCCATTCTGAGTGATCACCCTCATCATATGGTGAAGCATTTCTATCCTGATGGGAGATGGTCTCTTCCAGGATGACAATTTCCCCCCATCCACAGGGCACAAGTGGTCAATGAGCATGAAAACTACATACCCCATATGCCCCAGCCGTCACCAGATGTCAATGCAACTGAACACTTACGGCAGATTCCGCCACGTCTGATCGACCTTTCACCTGGCAACGAAGACGACAAATTGCATTTGTGCATGTAGCCGTGATCACCTGAGCTGATGCCGGTGTATGCGCGTGGGTGGCATTAGCATGCTAACGCTCTGTTTTTCGGGAGCCGAACCCGCTGTGGGGTTTTGACAGGGGCCAGGTGGCAGGTGTGGCCTCCCCTGTTTGGTCTTGTGAAGAATACCTGTGGTGGCATTAGCACGCTTGGGCTGCATGTGCAGCATGGGCTTCGGCTTGCATCAGAGGAGTCCTAAGGAAACCTGGCAGGGGAAAAACAGGTTTTCGTGCGTTTGCCTTACCTTTCACCTCGAGGTATGTGACACAGAACGACTTCTCGTCTTGTTTTCCAGTGAAAGAAGCCTCCCCCTTCATGATCTGAGACGTTTGGAGGTGTGACTGGTCTATGTTGGCATGACTACGACTATGACAGAATTAATAATGAAACTGACCACTGCGGTTTTTATTTCTCTGCTAACGACCTGAAGTTTGTGCTGGAGGTTTCTCTAGTGCAAGGAACGGCCAGCTAAACAGACCCTGAGGATGATGACAAAGGGCTTGGATCAGATTTATCGAAATGCACAAAGTTGAAATCTTGAAATTGAAACTGCTGTGTTTACAGAAAGCTGACTTTTCATGGTAGGGAGTTTTAAAGGGCTTCCAAAGCCCTTTCCCTATGGAAAAATGATGTCCAAAATTCCAGATGTGATCACATGTGATACAGGTAACTGCCAAAATAAAGAATTAAAAAATGACACAAATTACAAAACAATGTACACAAAAAATTATGATTTTGGTGGTGCTGTTATGGTGTGAGGTGCATTTTCCTGGTATGGTTTAGGTCCACTTACAGGGTTGCCCTTAGAAGGCAAGGTAAATGCCAATAAATATTCTGAGTGATCACCTTCATTCTATGGTGAATCATTTCTATCCTGACGGGAGTGGTCTCTTCCAGATGCCCCCCATCCACAGGGCACGAGTGGTCACCGAATGGTTTGATGAAAGTGATGTAACCCATGCGCCACGGCCGTCTCAGTGATCAAATCCCAACCCAATTGAACACTTATGAGAGATTCTGGAGCGGCGCCTGAGACAGTGTTTTCCACCACAATCAACAAAACAACAAATTATGGAATCTGTGGTGGAAGAATGGCGGTGTTTCCAGACACTTGTAGAATTTACGCCAAGGTGTATTGAGGCAGTTCTGCCTTCATTCATGATTTTTCCATTCAGGTTGGCCCAGAGGAACTAGTAAAACAATTCTGAGCAGTCATCAAAACGTTCTCTGAGGAACTCAGCAACAGGAAGCAGAGCTCTGTCAGGACGTGCGGAA
>JAINUG010000294.1:760000-797500 GCA_029706075.1 Aldrovandia affinis | reverse complement strand
AGGTAGGGATACACCCTGGACAGGTCGCCAATCCATCGCAGGGCACATACACCATTCACTCACACACTCATACCTACGGGCAATTTAAACTCTCCAGTTAGCCTGACGTGCATGTCTTTGGACTGTGGGAGGAAACCGGAGTACCCGGAGGAAACCCACGCGGACACGGGGAGAACATGCAAACTCCACACAGAAAGGCCTCGGCCGGGATTCGAACCCGGGACCTTCTTGCTGTGTGGCGGTGACAGTGTTATCCACTGCCCCACCGTGCCACCGGGGAATGTTAAAAACAGTCATATCTGCCCCCCCAATAATAATGAGTAGATATACTGTAAAACAATCCCTTTCATTATGCCCCCCCAATAGTTAATATGTGGTTATGTCTCTTGCTCGTCACTTAATTCAATAGGCAGTGTAGTAGAGTGGTTAGGGAACTGGGCTTGTAACTCAGAGGTTGCTGGTTTGATTCCCAGGTGGGGCACTGCTGTTGTACCCTTGAGCAAGGTACTTAACCTGAATTGCTTCAGTAAAAATATCCAGCTGTATGAATGGATTGTATGTAAAGAAATGTAAACTGTGTTTAAGAGCGTCTGCTAAATGCCTAAAATGTCAAATGAAATGTAATGTCTGGTCTGACAGCAGGTTTGGAACCCTGGTGAAAACAGCGGTCTTGAGCCTCACAGTCTCAGTAACTTTCCAGCTGCCTGAAGGCACGGCGTGGGAATTTTAAATGTGTGAACGTCATCCCTGGATGAGGGAATAAACAACATAAACAGTGCAACTGTAAACCGTTCGCAGATGGCTGAGATTGTATCCCCCAAAATATTCTTCAAAACCCCCTATTTTCTATTGACTGTCATGCACATTTTCAAGACTGTTCCCCCCACACCTTCTTATCAAACCCCCATTTTACATCCAATTGTACATACATATTTACACTAAACCCATTTAGTTTGTCACAAACTCCAAGATTTGGGGGTAAAACCCCCCAACCTGGCAACCCTGACCCCCACCCTGCCTCAGAGGAATAATATAATGTTCTCCATAATGGGAGGAGCTATCACATGCTGCCAATCACTGACTCGTATCAATCAATCAAAGGACTTTGCCCTCCATTGTGCCATCGGCTGAATGACATTGTGTTGCGCTCAGCAGCCATTCTTATCCAGAGGGCAGAAGTGCATCCAGATATGATTAGTTGAAATCAGTTAGCGACCGATAGCACGATGATATCTTCACCTGTTGCAGAGCCCCTGAAGTCTCCTCTGTCAGGTATAGGCGATACGGGTCGCTACACGTGCCCTAGCCTCATTCCCAGACAGCGAGCCCTCGGCTTACCCTCTGATAAGGCCCAATGACAAAAAGGTGGCGGCCTTTGATTTTCGCTTCAGGATTTCTGAAGCGCTTTTGATTGGCCGGCTGTTGGAGCACTCACCTCTGAGAGATCCCGATTTGTCACTTTTAATCGCTGACAGTGGGGGATCAGCAGGGCCCCTCCCTGCAATACGGGGGCGGGGTTATCACCAAATGCAATGATTTTATGGGCAGGCGTTACATCCACAATGATAATAATGTTTAAAAAGCCTGGCTCACGCCCCCTTATTGAAACCCGCAGTGCTGGGTCATCATTGGATGTGTTGGTGCAGTGTGTCAGAAGCTGAATCTTGTGCCCAGTCATACAGTATGTCCAATAAAACCCTAACATGCCCTGGGTTTTATTGACCCGGATTGTGCAACAAACTTCCCTTCCGGGATGATAAATACCTATGGCTGACTAGCCACTAACGTGATGTGATGATAAAGAGACTATGGCTGACTAGCTGTTGACGTGATGTGAGACCCGTGATGCTTGTGTCGCAGGTGCGCAGATTCAGGAGGAGGTGCATTACAATATATATCACACCTGTATTCAGATATGTATTTGAAATATTTTGACTCTTTAGATGCCGGTAAAATACATATATTTTTATAAAACTGACAATTTTGCAAGAAACATTTATTTTCACTAATATTTAAAACAGAAACAATTGTACGGCTATGGATTGGCGAAATTTTTTGCATGCTCCTTAAAAATTTGAGATGAGATGATATACAATTGTAAAATATCAAAATTCAGGGATATATGCCAAAGTGCATATAACCCTGTGTATTTTTAAAGAGAAAAAAAAAGTTACGAGCCAATTGTTTCTGTTATAAATATTAGTGAAAATAAATGTTTCTTGTGAAATTGTCCGTAACCTTTCCGTAATCTGGAATTATATCAGTGTCTAAAGGGTTAAAGTAATTTTATAAAGAGTTAATTATTTGACCCTGGGGGTGACCCCGATGCAAACCGTCCAAATGCAGGGCAAACGGGACGATTTTGTGAGGCGTTGCAGGACGGGACATTTCAAACGAAGTGAGACAAAGCCAAAATGACATTTGTTGAGCGTGGGGGGGGAGTCTATGCGTATAATATGTGTACTGTTATGATATTTATTATGAGGAAAGCGGGACCATGGATCAGTCGAAACACACGATGCGGGACATCTGGTCACCCTGGATCGGGTCCGCTGAGTAAACTCATAATGACTCGTGATCACATGATGCATGATCACAAGGGGAAGCACTGGCAGTGTAGTGTAATGGTCAGGGAGCTGGGCTTGTAACTCAGAGGTTGCAGGTTCAATTCCCAGGAGGGACACTGCCGTTGTACCCTTGAGCAAGGTACTTAACCTGAATTGCTTCGGTAAAAATATAATATCCAGCTGTATAAATGGATTGCATGTAAAGAAATGTAAACTGTGTAAGTCGCTCTGGATAAGAGCGTCTGCTAAATGCCTAAAATGTAAATGTAAATGTAAGCAGGGAGCACAGTTCAGAATTTCAGAACAAACAAAAAGAATATAGGAGCTTAAATGAAAATCGCACCCTGTATGCCACAAAAATAGTTTCCCCATGTATGGAGATCTAATATATTAGCTTTCCAGTTTTTTCATTATTTGTGTCAATTAAGTGCTGTTCTTACAATATTTTCAGCATGTACTTACATATAACAACATCACAAGATGACACAGGCATGTGTGTGAAATTAGAAGCGTTGTTATATGTAATACTCATATTGTTATATGCATCGCAAAATATAGTTAATAATATAATTGCAATATATTGCACAATATACTTTTTTATTATTATTATTATTATTTAAATTATTGCCGCTTTTCATATTTTGTAATAGGTATTACCACATATTTAATAACGCCAAAATTCTGTGAACGTCCAGCCGAAACAAAACCGATTGAACATATTAAAAATGAAGGCCGTGGCAGTCGCAGTGAAATACGATTTTAACGCGGGGCCAAACGCACGAGGATGCAAATGTGACTCGGACGTTGCTCGCGCTGTTAATGCTGAGCTGTGTGGAGGCCGGCATCCTCCCTCGAAGGACGATAAACATGAAACCCTGCCTCTCTGGCGCTGCGCCTGACGCCTGTGGAGAGGGAGACGCTCGCAGCCGGGCCACGTCACCGCTGCCTGCCCCGTCCCGGCCGCCGTGCGGGATGTGTACTGTAAATGTGCTCCGAGGCTCGAGGACTGTATGTCCTGTTCTGGCTCCGTGTTTACCCTCTGACGACATTCCCAGCGATGTCCCACGTGTGCCCGGCCCAGCCTCTCGTTCGTTCCCAGCCTGGGAATGTTCTCGGAGCGGGCGGAGAGGGATACGCGCGCGCACAGCGCCGTTCAGGAGGCGGGGGCCCCTCCCAGAGCTCACGCTCGCTCCCAGGAGGACAACAACAATGTCCTGTCCCTTCCAGATCCAGAACGGGGGAACAGATGGTGCAATGTTTATTTCTGCCTTACGTCAACCCTCCCTCTCCTCCCCTCTCCTCTCCTCTCCTCCTCTCCTCTCTCCTCCCTCCTCTCCTCTCCTCCTCTCCTCTCTCTCTCCTCTCCTCTCCCTCCTCTCTCCTCTCCTCCCCTCCTCCCTCTCCTCTCCTCTCTCCTCTCCTCCTCTCCTCCTCTCCTCCTCCTCTCCTCCTCTCTCCTCTCCTCTCCTCTCCTCTCCTCCTCCCTTCTCTCCTCTCCTCTCCTCCCCTCCTCCCTCTCCTCTCCTCTCCTCTCCTCTCCTCCCTCTCCTCCCCTCCCCCTGCTCTCCCCTCATCCCTCTTCCCGGGCCTGCGTCGAGCCACGACAAGAACAGCCGCCAGCCCCCTCCATCTCTATTAATACACGACCCCATGGGCGCAGCGCTCAGCTAGCGCTGGCTAAGCGGGCGCCTAATGCAATTCATTACGGAGGGGCAGGATTTCGCCTGGGCCCCTGGAGCCGCAGCGCCAGCGGGTTTCGCCCTGTCAGCGGGTAATTGGAAGTTCCCGGCACTGCGTGTTGTATTGACAGGCTGTGAATTGCGCGGTTGTAACTGAGTGGAACGTCTTGTACACTTTGTACACCGGCGTCATCGCGGATCAGGATCGGTTGTCACTTCTGGTCGTCTGAGGACTCGCGTGGCGGCGCGTAGCGGCGGGCATGTCCTTCACCAGCTCGCCCGCGCCGCCGCTCTCCGCCACCTTCCTCTGGCGGGCGGCGGCACCGTGTGAGCGCCCCTTCGCTGTTAAGCCCTAAACATAAATACTGGCTAAATGAATAATGCGTCTTATTCCACAATCTTTGTATTTCATGCAGTCATGCATTTCATGTATTTTAAAAACATTTTTTTACTTATTTATTTATTTTTATTTACTTATTTATTTATTTTTATTTTTATGTCTACCTTGAATGCCTCGGGAATTCTATTTCATATCTGTGGATGCGGGCCAGTGTTTCTGTACCCAAGAGCAAATATTTTAGCAATTGGCAAAAGCTGACAAAATGCAAAGTATAAGCTATGATTCAGCCCTGATATGGGCGTTCCATAAGTGAATATTTAATTTTCATAACTGGTGTTTATTTATTGGCATCCATTGACACTGGTAATGCTCTACCACCGATTATATAGACCAGGGCTGTCCAATCTTATCCCAGAAGGGCCGGTGTGGGTGCAGACTTTTGTTCTAGCCCAGAACTAAAACACCTGATTCAACTAGTCAAGGTCTTAGGAATGAGTTGAATCAGGTGTTTTAGTGCTGGGCTACAGGAAAAGCCTGCAACCACACCGGCCCTTCTGCGATACGATTAGACAGCCCTGATATAGACCAACCAGATACTCAGCTCCGTGTTCTTAAAATTGATTTCTGTCTCTCTACCGTTGAAGTGGAAACATTCCAATCTTCTGATAATTCATTAAGGGGTGTGACTGTGGGCAATGCTGTGGCAATGGACGCTCTGTCCTGTAACAGTAACATAGCAGCGGAAAGTCCTGACGCTAAGCGGAACCTCCCGCAGGTTTAGGAGCAGAGAGGATGGGTGAAATGCAGGAGCTGGGTATCTGGCGAGTCTGTGGAATCTTTGGCTATTCCCCTCCTGGCGGTTCATTGGTTCATGAGATGACCTCCTCTCGGACACAGTCACAGTGTCAGGTCATTGGATGGTGACTATTAGCTCACCTTCTGAAATGAATTGTAAGAGTATAAAGAGTCGCTTGAAAAGCATATCAGTCACCTCCATAAGCATAAAAACACACCGCTGTCCATGGCTCTGTGTGTCAGAAAGTGCTGGCCTTTTTTTTAACCCATATCTATTTGTGTTCAGGGGTTTAATGTGCAGTTATTCTTCTGCATATCCTGCAGTTTTCTGGGAACTCAGCTTCATCTCCTTTTAAGGGGTCGGGGGAATAATTTCCCCTTTTCTTCACACGTTGGCTGAAATGGATTTTTTCTGTTTTATTTTTTGTTGGGTTTTCTTTAGCCTTCGGGAAAATGTCCACTGTGACGGACCGACTGCAGACGGTGCAATACAAAATACAGATTGATTGGCAAATAACTGATAAATTGATCGATGGATTAGGAATAACATCGTATCCCTGCGGTGGCACTGGCCTACAGCCCTACGGTGAGCTGGATCCCGTCAGCGTGTCGCATCCTGGCCTCGAAACCCGACTGCACCGCGCCACCTTTCCTAGCGTTAGCGCGTCCTGCTTCCTGTGGTGCGCGTCGATGTCGATATCGCCGGCGAGCGTGCGCTAGAGACAACAGGCGAAGGTCAGGGGCGTTCTCCTTCCCACTGATCCTGTGTCAGCGTTAATTGCATTCTTTTCGTAGCGCTGCGGGGCGGGGAGGGATGGCGGAGCGCCTCGCACTCGTTCCAGTGCCTGAGAACCTCGGGAAGGTCGATCGCTACCGTGTAGTTGCGTAACTCGCGGGCTTAAATGTCGGTTCGGCGTGCCGTTCGCGCCCAGGTGCCTAGACTGTAATTGTGGTGTGCCCTTCTTTGTCTCGCCCCGGGAACAGGTAATCGAGACACACCTGTGATATAAATGTGCTCCGTCTGCTGAGAACAGACAGGTATCTCTTTACCCTGCAGCGCGGGAGCAACCTGCATGTTCTAAAAGGGGCAGAGGCCCTGCCTGCCTGCCTGGCAAGCTCCCACGGCCTTCATACAACCACTGTCCCCTATATGACTGTCCCCTATATAACTGCCCCCTATATAACTATCCCCTATATAACTGTCCCCTATATAACTGTCACATATAATAGCATAAATATAATAATTATTAGTCACATAGAAAAGCACCCCATAGTGGTTCTCTGTGGCTCAGTTGGTAGAGCACAGCATTGGCAACGCTTAGGTTGTGGGTTCAATCCCCACTGGGGCCACATATACTGAAAATGTATGCATTCACTAAATGGGATAAAAGCGTCTGCTAAATATCGTATATTATAAGCGCCAGTTTGACAACGCCCCCCCCGAACGGCTGATGGCAAACGTGCGTATCCATGTCAACGTGGACAGCGTCGATGGGATTAGGCCCGTCAAAGGTCGTGTGAACCTCAGCCTCGAAGCCTCGGTCTTTGACTACGGACCGTAAAAAAAAAGAATTCCACTAAAAACAACAGGCCTATCTTTTTTTTATTTTAAATATTGGGCAATGTACACATGGGAAATATTGTTGTAGTTGTAAAAGTAAAGCTGGTAAATTTCCATACAACAACAAGTAAATGAAAAAAAACTAAACCGTGCTTTGGCGTTACATAACTAAAAGTTGGGGAAGTGGTTCGGGAAGTGGTTAGGCCCCTAGTCAACAGGGCCGACAAAGGCAGAAGCGGCGTTGGGTCCCCGGACGTAGGGAGCTGCTTCTCCAGGATAACACACAGACCGTGTCATTCGCCACGCACCAGGGCGACTGCAAAGCAAGACGAGGGGCGCCCCACAGCGCCGTCGTTTGTCCCTCTCAGGCGGAAAGGGAACCAAACGCGTTTGCATTACAGGACGGGCGTTTAGCGGACGCTCGTATCCAGAGCGACTTACACGGTTGGCGTTTCTTTGCGTGCAATACATTTATACAGCTGGATATTTTTTTACTGAAGCAATTCAGGTTAAGTACCTTTAGCTCAAGGGTACAATGTCAGTGCCCCACCTGGCAATCGAACCTGCAACCTTTGTAGTGTAAGGCTATTACATTACACTGCCACCCAGATGCTGGACACATGCTGGGCACCTCCCAGTTTGGATAGCTCAGCTCGAAAACCCAGTGCATGTTGCAATTGTCTGTGTGGGTCGTGTTATATAACTGGCTTCCCCCTTTCCCCCTTTCCCCCACACACCCCCCCCCCCCCCACTCCCCTTGTGTAACCAGGAAGTAACAGAAAAGGGGAAATGGGGGGGGGGGGATAGAAGACATAAAAAATGCTGGAGCCACGGGAAGTGAAAGTAAACAACACTCTGGGCCTATGGAATGTTTCCTCCTGGGGCTCTGAGTCAAGAGAGGGAGAGAGAGAGAGAGAGAGAGAGAGAGAGGGAGAGAGAGAGAGAGAGAGGGAGAGAGAGAGGAGTGGGAGGGAGAGAGAGGGAGAGAGAGAGAGAGACAGAGAGAGGGAGAGAGAGAGGAGAGGGAGAGAGAGAGAGAGAGGGAGAGAGAGAGGCAGAGGAGAGAGAGGAGAGAGAGAGAGAGAGAGAGAGAGAGAGAGAGAGAGAGAGAGAGGGAGAGAGAGACAACAAGAGGCCTACAGGCCTGCAAAAGAAGCCTCTGGCATCTCCAGCAACAAAAGGGCTGACATGGGAAGAGAGAGACAACAAGAGGCCTACAGGCCTGCCACCCATCGCCCACCGCCCATCTCAAAAACCCAGCTGACCTGGGAACAGTGCGTCCGGCCTGCCGCCCGTCGCAAAGCTACGACCGACCACCGCGTCTGCTTTAACCCTTCGAGGGAGCGCTGTCGCCGCACTGTGCCGTTAATTCTAGAACGCTCCGTAACGTTCTTAAGTGATTCTAACTGATGACATCATAAAGGTCCGCTAATGGCGTCATCAAACGGGATAGCTGTAGAATTCCAGAGCGCTGTGAATCAGAACTAGAACTCTCAGCCCACTCCTCAAAGGGTTAACGAGACCTGCGGTATGCGGAGGAGGATTGTTCCTACCGCTGCCCAGGGCATGATGGGAAATGTTCTGACACAGGTATGTGCATGGGGAGGGGGGGAAATACTTTTGGCAGGAGCTCACCCCCAAGCCCTGCCGTCACCTCAGTTGCAGGGAGCCAGTCTGGGTTGAGTTTCTCATCTCTGTTCCCGTTTCGACTGGTGCGAGGCAGTTGAATGTTCGAAAGTCGGTCAGCTGATTAATCCTATAACGAAGGGTGCTTTGAGCGTTTCTTTTTTGTTTTACTCTCCATTTTTAAAACGTTTCGCTCAGCCAAACAGTAGAGGTCATATCCCCTTCCATTAAAAATAAATGCAAATAACTTTCCAAGCTCGCTGAAAAGTGCATGCATTTGTTTGGACCATGCACCACTCCTTGGTTATTTGTACTTTTTAACGGTACAATATGCAGCAGATCATACTTCCAGCAAAGAAAATGAATATAAAATGGCTTAAGGCATACTTTGCTGTCTTTCATAAATATATATAGTGCAACAATTATATGCCCAATATGTGTAAGACATGTTCCCAACCGCATAGCGTGTCACGGGGAAGTGTTAATCATTTTTATATTACTTTTCTGTGTGCAAAAAATACTGAAGCAGGTTTTCTTTTCCCCAAAGGTGATTTTGTTTGTTTTCTTTGGGATTATGGATGTTTTTCATGTATTAGGTTGCACTTAGAGGTTCAGTGATGGATTACATAATTTCACAAAGTATGTACTAAAAAGAAAAACACATATATTTCTTACACAGAAATATGGACAACAACAACAACAAAAAAAGTAGGAAAACGGGGAAAATGACTCCAGGTGCACTCCAAGTTTGACAAAACAAAGAATGAAATGAATAAAACGTCCCCTCTTCCTCCGTGCACTCTGTCTTCTCTCCGCGCTGCAGCAAAGGTTGGGGAGGAACTCGCCGGAGGTGGAGGCGGCTGCTGATTGGTCAGGCTCTTCTGCCTGCCCTAGCAACAGCCGTCCCCTGTGGCTTTAAAAAGCAACAAAAACAACGTTTCCCAGAAGTCAGCTGACACAAGTTGCGAGGGCGGGGGGAGGGGGGGGGGGGGGGGATTGAAAGGTTTGACTTTGGGCTTTTCCAGCCCTCCTTTGCAGGCCTGTGGATGGAAAGCAGAGCCAGCGAGGAGAGGGCTTTAGATGGTCTTTGTGACGGGAGAGAGGAATGCGCCGGCACATGTTCCCAGAACTCCCAGAGAGTGTGCGGAGGGTTCACGAGGGGGCTGAGCTGGCCGTCTGTGAATGTGAAAAGTCGTGTTTGTCGGGGGGAGGACTAGCACAACACTTTTCCAGCTGTGAGGTCTGCAGCTGATGTCACATGCAGGGCACGTGCTTTTCCTTTCCATCCTGCTGCTGCTGCCTTTTCTTTGGGTTGAAAACATCTGTAGGACCAGTGTGTTATATATCAGAGGGCCAGTGTGTTATATATCAGAGGGCCAGTGTGTTACTATATTATAGGACCAGTGTGTTAGTATATTAGAGGACCAGTGTGTTATATATTATAGGACCAGTGTGTTACTGTATTAGAGCACCAGTGTGTTAGTATATTAGAGGGCCAGTGTGTTACTGTATTAAAGGGCCAGTGTGTTAGTATATTAGAGCACCAGTGTGTTAGTATATTAGAGCACCAGTGTGTTAGTATATTAGAGCACCAGTGTGTTAGTATATTAGAGCACCAGTGTGTTAGTATATTAGCTGCATGCACATTTAACACGCCGTTATACTGATTAAGGGTGTTTGCTATACGACTGGCTGCTAAATGACTTCTACTACCACCACTGCTAATGCTAAACTGCTAATGCTACTGTGCTCTTGTTACTGCAACACAATTACTGCTACCATCAACAACAAAAACAACAATACACACACTTAACGTATGTCAAAACACACCTGTTATTACAACTTACAAATTCAGTGCCCGCTGAATTTATAGAAATAGCTGCCATATATATTTCATCTGTGCTGTTCTGTATTTGATGTCCATGGCTTTTTCCCCCTGCTAAAATGATTAGAATCATTAATGTGCCAGGATGAAAGGTAGCACATGACCATTGGCATCCAATCATATTGGTCCTGCTGAGAGGACAAGTGATTACAGACTTCAGAAAAGCAAAACAATTTTTTTCAGAATGTTAAAGCAACAATAAACTGCAAATACCCAGGGAGAGATAACTCTCTTTCATGTGTCAATTTTACACATTCCATTTCGTTCCATTTCTCCCCTCCAGTGAATTAGGAGAGAATGCATGCTAGACTTGCATTCCACGCTCCAGTGGAATAACTCAATTTGTTTACAGTCCCTGCATGATCCCACAAACCGTGTCCAGGTGACTGCCCTGGACCGATTTATATTTTTACAAATGTATATTTTATATTTTAATAGTTTTTTTTCATTATTATTTTATAGGATTTCAGTTGAAACAGACAGTGAGCTTTCAACATTGTTTCTCTCTGCCTACTATACCCAGCATGCAGTGCGATGTTCAGTCTAGAGATGGAGAGGGAGACACGAAGATGGTGAAATGCATTCTGGGTATGAGACTTAAATTGCAGCAGGGTTGATTATGGAACCACCAAATATTTTCAAATGATCTCATTATATGACATAAATCAGGGTTTTTAGAGTGTATTCATTCATTGAGGTGCGGAACAACAAATACATCCATATAATTGTGGTAGAACTGGATGGAGGACGGAGGATGGAGGGAGAAACGGGAATTGTATTCCCTTTTTTCAATTTTTATTTCAACAGTGATATTCTCTCCACACACACACACACACACACACACACACTGATCCTCTCCCGATGCTTGCATACTCTGGTCCAGACAGAAGCACCAGTTCGCTGGTGACGCCTCGCTCTGTATTTACAGTACACAACACATGTTATTTAATGTGGGCCCAGAGGAATGTTAGCGGCCAGCGCGCGTGACCAGTTTTGTGGATGTGGTGCACGGTGTGATAACCAGTGTGGTCTTGTGGCCCGGAGAACACTGAACACCTCGCTTCACTACGAAGAGCAATACGCTGCCCCTCGCAGCCTGTTACCCTAAACCAATGAAAGACATCCCCGTCTTTTTTGATTATGGGATGTTATTATATATTATTATGGGATTTGAATATGGGAAATATGGGATATTTGCGACACAGAACTACCGAAAGAGCAGCCAAGGTACATTGCGGCCCAAACGAGTGAGCCGGACCCGGGAGTGTCTGAACGTTCGTGTGAGGCACATAGCACCCAGTTGTTATGAAGCTGAAAACACCAACTGCGCCCTTTTTTCTGCAGGAATTTCGGGAATGCTTTCAGCAACAGCTGCACACCCAAGTGCACCCGCGACCGTGCCATGGAACCGACGCTGTCAGCGCTATCTTGTTTTTCACTGAAAATCCTGCACTAAACACAAACGCTTCTTGTCACGTCTGAAATCATATTGACTTCGAGGTTACAAAATGGCCGCTTCTAAAAATGTTCAATAGTTTCATGTGTGTTATTCACCTTATGTTTATAAAATATATATATACTGTGTGTGTGTGTGTGTGTGTGTGTGTGTGTGCATGTGTGTGTGTGTGGGTGCATTTATGCTGAAGGTGTTCCCTACAATATTTTCCTTACATTGTCTCAGGTACGAGAGAAAATAATTAACCTAGGCTCATCAGAATCATGCAGATCATTATTAGGTACTCACTTTTGTAATAAACAGAGGAATTCACAGAGTCATGGTGGTTCTCTGTGGCTCAGTTGGTAGAGCACAGCGTTGGCAACGCTTAGGTTGTGGGTTCAATCCCCACTGGGGCCACATATACTAAAAATGTATGCATTCACTACTGTAAGTCGCTTTGGATAAAAGCGTCTGCTAAATGGCGTACATTATTATATTATTATTATGGTGACTCGCGTGAAGCCTCGAAACCTAACGACTCCCTTCCGTCCAGTCCTCTCCAAAGGGAGAATCCATATCAACAGTGGTTGTCATGGAGTCACCCGCCCCGCCTCTTACCTCACTGTGAAACCGAAGCTTCGATTAATTCATTTACTAATCATTACAGCCCTTATCGTTTTTGATTTAGCTTTCCAGAACAATAAAACAAACAATCCAAGAAGGCTTGGCGAACATGCCAAACGTCAGATGAATCCAGAGTCCATTTTCTTTCTCAAACGATAAGACTATCGTCAGCAGGAAGAAGCTTGGCTCCACTGTTATACAATGTCAATATTTACAATTCATTTATCAGTTAGGTAATCAGAAAGTTGATCAACCGACTAAATTAACCGACAAATGAATGAATCAGTCAACCAACCAACCAACCAAATAACCAACCAACTAACCGACTAACTAACCAACCAACTAACCGACTAACTAACCAAGCAACCAATCAATAAATCAATCAATCAACTTATCAATCGCTCAATCAACCAGCCAGTCAGTCAGTGAGCCAGTCAACAGTGGTGAGTGAAGAGCCAGGTACTGTTCTGACCAGATTCAGGGCAGGATCACATTGTGAAACTACTGGACACCGAATACAGCAGTGTACTGAGGTCACTTCCCTCGGTTTAACTGCTTTCCAGACAGGGTTCACACACAGCCGCTCCTCTTTGCCCTTCCTTTGCGCACGTCCTAAAAATAGCCTCCCCGCACGCCATGGAAACATCTCGAGTGCTTCTGTGAAACCTGGCCAACCTTGAAATCGATCCCCACATCCCTCCATCCATTATTCAGGCTCACAGAAGGCGCCGTCTGCACAGCGCGCGTCAGAATGCGCTGCGGCCTTGGCACCGCCCGGCCCTGAGAAGTGACAGCCCACGCACGACTTCACACCTCTCGCTGTCCGGTAACCGTGAGACCACTGCACAAAGAACGGGCCCCTGGTCTCGCCAAACCGGCCCTCTGGAGTGTGCCAAAGCTCCTCTCCCTCCGCAGAAGATTTCCTGCGTAACCTGCAAAAATCCGATTGCGACTAGGTGCACAATGGAGGCCGCCTGCATTGTGTTCCAGCCATTGTCCTCAGAGCACGTTTCCAGGGGCGAGGGGTTGCCAAGGAACGCGGTAATGGAATGAACTGGAGCGACGCACGGGCCGCCATGGAGACGGATATTTGGCGTGGGCAGGACGGTGCCAGAGACAGTGTGGTCCAGGCGGTTTACGAGGGCGCAGCACTGCAGCTCAGCCAAACCAGCGGGCTAAAGGTTTAGAGTCACAGCATTCATGTTAGAAAATATTATCGCTGTTAGTCATCCTGTGCACACCCTTATTTGTGAAAGACGCATAAGCTGCAGGCCTGTAAAATACACCAGCAACACACACACAACTCACGAATGCATTTTTACACAAGCATTGCAGAAAATATTTACCATGTAGGATAACAGCATAACACACAGTATATATATATATATATATAATGTATATAACTTTATTGTTTATTGGAGGCAGGTGTTGGAAACACTTAATGCAATGCATCTGATGCTTGTGTTTTTTAACATTATTACAATTACTTTTTGCTATGTCCCTGACAATTTAACTAATAAATTAATGAATAAATTTGACATTATATTCGACTATACGTCCATAAAATGAAATATATGAGAGAGGCCTTATATGTTTTTTATATTTTTTAATATGGGCCCAGAGGCTTTGCAGTAGGTTTTGACCTGCACCAAAAATGTTTTTCCTAAAAGATTTCTTAGTTTTACCGTATATTGTAATATTACTTTAACTATAAAAAGACACGCAATCTTAATGCACCATCACACTGATGTTATCGGCAGGCGGATCTGTGGAGGAATGGTCAGGGTCTGGAATGGGGGGCGGGTTTCGTGGGCGTCCCTGTCCCCCTCCCTTCCCTTGGGTCCCCGGTGGCTGTTTTCCGCACAATTGTTTCTCTCTCTGTGATATTGGATCAGGATGTCCCAGCCAAAAAGGGGAACCGTTTGGCATTGGGGGCTAAGAATATCTTTCGAGGAAATAACTGCATTCTTTAAGTGAGTCCCCTCCCAGGATGTGCGTCACCATGGGTCACGGTGCCAAACAAATTCGAAAAAGAGGAAAACAAGCCTCGCGCAGAAAGGTTTCGGTTTTTTTCAGGCCAAAATGTACGCCTTTCCGGACAGTTACGTAATTCCTTTATCTGGCTTTTGTGGTGGCTTTGCAGATAGGCGTTTTCCTGCCTTTCAAGGTGCTTCCTCGTTCAGGGAAATATAAAGTTGTTTATCCTCATGTCCACTTTCAATTGGATCACCCCGAAGCGCTGCCCTGTTCCAGCAAATTACAAACTTAGTTGTAGTTGTTTTGTGCAGCTGTGGCCCTGATCCAGGTCATCCCGCTTTGGACATGCTGGCCTGCATTCAATCAACATTTGGGCTGGATTCAATCAATATTTGGGCTGGATCAATATTTGTATTTAACTTTGGCTCACCGTTATTTGTTGTTATGTTTCTGTTTTTCTTTTTGAAAAACAGTTTGATGAATTTAGCACCATCACCAAAATTAATGTGCCAAACTGTTTGTGAAAAAAAAACCTGTGGATATTTTTTAGTTGCATAATTGACATAATATAACACGTGAAAGTGGCCATATACTTTTTTTTAAATACATGCAGTAAATTGATATGTTCCAAAATGAACAATATGATAAGATGATATGTTCCAAAATGTGTTTTTCTTTAAAATGTAGTTTTACTGTATATTGTAATATTAGTACTTTGATGTCAGGCAAATTACAAAAAGTACATCAATCAATGGATGAATGCATTGTTGTGATCAGCTGACTGTGTCTCACCTGACCGTAGCATCAGTAGATGGCTTAGTGACATCTAAACTCCACGACTCACATCCTCACACAGGGTCTTGGCTGCAGCACGCTTACAATTAGCAGTCTTGCGAGATGCTGAAGGTCAAAGGTCAAAGGTCATAGGGCACAGGTCGTTGACTGCAGAGGGGAGATAAAGATGGCGATTGCCACGGAAGAGACATGTATTGTGACCTGCGCAGCAACGCCAGAATGGCAGTGTTGATAAATGCCCGATTGCTTACAGTGGCGCTCATTTAATTTATCTGGCAACCCCGCGTTTAGTCATCAAATTAAATTGATCGAACCACCCCCCTAATAACTTCAGGTGACCAGTCATTACTGAAGAAGCATTCTGCATAGATCAGAGCCCTTATGCAACAAAAATATACTTTCCATGCACGGTGATCTAATATATTGCTAGTTTTCTAATAGATTCT
Organism: Aldrovandia affinis; assembly: GCA_029706075.1. Taxonomy (NCBI): domain Eukaryota; kingdom Metazoa; phylum Chordata; class Actinopteri; order Notacanthiformes; family Halosauridae; genus Aldrovandia; species Aldrovandia affinis. The sequence continues at coordinate 781,767 of JAINUG010000294.1, read as the reverse complement.
AGTTTTTTCATTATTTGTATTATGTAGCAGTTAATTAAACACTGCTCTTACAATATTTTTAGCATCTACTTACATATAAGATGACAAGATGACACAGGCATGTGTGTGAAATTAGAAGCGTTGTTATATGTAATACATGATATTGTTATACGTATAGCAAAACTGAGTTAATAATATCATTGCAATATGTTGCACAATATACATATTACCACTGCTTTTCATATATTGTAAAAAAAGTATTACCACATATTTAATAGCGACATAATATATTTTGGACTTTCTCAAATATGATTGTTTGTTCCGGGCGTTGGGAAACGAGTGTGGCTCACAACCCTGCACGTTTTTTCCCTCCAGGCCTCTCCTGGGGTTACAGTTGCCCTTGACAACCCTTCAGCACGCTCCGCCCGATTGGTTAAACCAGTAACATAATTAAGGGCTTTGGGGTTGAACAGAAAGCGGTTGGGGACCCTGGTCACCGCGGCGACAGGGATGGAGGTGCCTGACCTAGCGCCTGTCAGGAGACACCGCCGCTCCGCTCGTGTGAAAACGGCGGAGAGACGTCAGAGGTCACGCCCCTCCCGCGCAAACCGCCAACATGTTTCCACCGTCGTGCCGTTTGCCAGGTCACCCTTCATAACAGATAGATAGATGCATTATGGGCCCTCGCGGGAATTTGTCCTGCACGTACAAGAGAGAACATCAGCAAAAAACTCACATCACACACACACACACACACACACACACACACACACACACACACACACACACACACACACACACACACACACACACACACACACACACACACACACACACACACACACACACACACACACACACACACACACACACACACACACACACACACACACACTCACACACACACACACACACACACACACACACACACACACACACACACACACACACACACAGCAAAGTGCCCTTTCTTGTCCTCATCCTAGTGAATGAGTGATAAGTGGGTGAATGAGTGATCGAGTGATAAGTGATAAGTGAGTGAATGAGTGAATGAGTGACAGCTGGCTGTGAGGCTGCGATGAGTCGCCAGTTGTCCTTTGCGCAAGAGCACAAGTGTATTGCTTTAGTCTCAAAGATGTCATTCAGTGGGTCTCATCCGTTCGGCGCGATGAGATTCGTCACTTCCTGGCAGACAGACTGCCCCTTGTGGGTCCTGTTTGCTGACACGTGTCACCTTAATTACCGCACACCTGCGGCTAACCTGGACGACGCGCACGTAGACTCTGCCCCCCCCCCCCACCCTGGGGGGGGGGGCCCAGCGCCTCGCGTCCGTCCGGCACGTCCGTTTCCCCCTCACCTGCTTGCTGATTGGCTGATACCACGGCAACAACAATAGGGCCCTGCGTTTGGAGCGACGGGAGGCAGACCCCTCGGCTGCAGGCCCAGACTTGTCCGGCCGTCCGCTCAAACGCAGCGCAGCGCCGGGTCACTAACCTGTTTGGTCTGCGAGAGCCATTAGGCTGCGGAGGTCAAACGGGTCCAGCTCGCTCCCGGGGGCCCCCCAGGCCCACAGGGCTCAGGTTTCACACAGTCCGGCTCCTGACGCCTCCGCTGTGTGCGCTCGTCTCGCCGGGGCGCAGGAGGAATGCGGGAGAGCCGGAGAGCTCCTTAACTCTCGTAGCGTCGCGACTCTGTGATGGAGGCCGAACGGCGAAGCTCTCTCTCGGCGGCCTGCTCTCAGCTCTCTCTCTGCCTCGCTCTGCTCTTCTGCCCCTCGCTCTGCCCCTTCTGCCCCTCGCTCTGCTCTTCTGCCCCTCGCTCTGCTCTTCTGCCCCTCGCTCTGCTCTTCTGCCCCTCGCTCTGCTCTTCTGCCCCTCGCTCTGCTCTTCTGCCCCTCGCTCTGCTCTTCTGCCCCTCGCTCTGCTCTTCTGCCCCTCGCTCTGCTCTTCTGCCCCTCGCTCTGCCCTTCTGCCCCTCGCTCTGCTCTTCTGCCCCTCGCTCTGCTCTTCTGCCCCTCGCTCTGCTCTTCTGCCCCTCGCTCTGCTCTTCTGCCCCTCGCTCTGCCCTTCTGCCCCTCGCTCTGCTCTTCTGCCCCTCGCTCTGCTCTTCTGCCCCTCGCTCTGCTCTTCTGCCCCTCGCGCTGCCCTTCTGCCCCTCGCTCTGCCCTTCTGCCTCTCGCTCTGCCCTTCTGCCCCTCGCTCTGCCCTTCTGCCCCTCGCTCTGCTCTTCTGCCCCTCGCTCTGCTCTTCTGCCCCTCGCGCCGCTCTTCTGCCCCTCGCGCCGCTCTTCTGCCCCTCGCTCTGCTCTTCTGCCCTTCACTCTGCTCTTCTGCCCCTCGCGCTGCCCTTCTGCCCCTCGCTCTGCTCTTCTGCCCCTCGCTCTGCTCTTCTGCCCTTGCGTTGCAGACCCGTGTTCTTCAGTGTTCACTGCATATCCCCAAAGCCCAGCGGCAAGAGAGAGAGACTTTGAGCCTAATTAGGCAGTTGGAATTTTGGATATTTTCATATATCTCAAGACAGGCATACAATTCAAATCAAATCAAATCAAATTTATTTGTAATGGGCTTTTCACAATTGAATTGTCAAAAACGCTTAACAGAGGGGGAGCTCTACTGTCCAGAATATGACACGCAGAAGAATGCACATACACACACACACACACACACACATGCATGCACATGCACCACACACACAAACAGAGACACACACAAGCTCACTCACACAAATACAAACACATGCACCACACACACACACACACACACACACACACACACACACAGACACACACACACACACACACACACACACACAGACACATGCACCACACACACAAACCGAGACACACAAGCTCTCACACACACACACACACACACACACACACACACACACACACACACACACACACACACACACACAGACACACACAGACACATGCACCACACACACAAACCGAGACACACAAGCTCACACACACACACACGCACGCACACACACACACACACACACACACACACACACACACACACACACAGACACATGCACCACACACACAAACCGAGACACACAAGCTCTCACACACACACACACAAGCTCTCACACACACACACACACACACTCATGCACACAGACACACACACACACACACACACACACACACACACACACACATGCACCACACACACAAACACACACACACACACTCACACACACACACACACACACACACACACACACACACACACACACACACACACACACACACACACACACACGCACACAAACACATATTTACTGGGAGAGCACAGGCATTATTGTGTCATGCGCGTGTTTGCTGAGTAACAAGCCGGCGACGCCTGACCTGTCTGCGTGGCGGTCAGGTCAGGGCCTGGCTAAAGTTGACACGCACATTCCTTCAGACGCCAGCAGCAGCACCCAGAGACAGGAGGATTAGTCTGCGTGGCCAGTCTCCTCCCAGTCTTCACACTGCCTCAGCCGAGCACCTTCAAGCATTAGTCAGAGAAATGCCCAGGATGTGAACACCTCTGTTTGTGTTTGTGGCGGGACGACTCAGTAATGACCGCTTTGGCCGATGGCGACTGGCCCCTTCAATTAGGGGCTCTGGGACAAATGTATTGTCATAACTGAAGATCAGCAAAGCTCACAGACTGAGTGTAAGCTCAAAGGTCACCCCCAGAACGGCAGTTATTCGTTAGCGCCCCGGGGCATCAAACGTCCCACTGTATTTCTGAGCAGCGGTGACACTGTTCTTTCTTTATCCCACACTTATATATTTTTATCCTCTTGTTTTAAGAACCTTTGGAATTATTATTTATGGGCTGGCAGTGTGGTGCAATGGTTAGGGAGCTGGGCTTATAACTCAAAGGTTGCAGGTTCAATTCCCAGGTGGGGGCACTGCTGTTGTACCCTTGAGCTAAAGGTACTTAACCTGAATTGCTTCAGTAAAAAATATCCAGCTGTATAAATGGATTGTATGTAAAGAAATGTAAGTCTGCTCTGGATAAGAGCGTCTGCTAAATGCCTAAAATGTAATTAAAAAAATATATTTCATATTTCATTTATATTTACTTTAACCAGGTAGGTGAACTGAGAACTCAATTCTCATTTGCACTATTGACCTGGGGAATTCAAAGTGGAGTTGGGAATCAGTCGTGGGGAAAATATATTTTAAATAATATTTCATATTTAATCATATACAGTAAATATATTTTTGTATATATATTTAAGACAGAGCTTACATGGTTTCCTCGAGACACTGGCCAGTCTGTAGCCCAGTAACAAAGTGGAGGTGGATATCATGGGCCTAAAAGCAGAGGGACAGGTGCTAGAAAATCCCCTTCAACTGTCAGGAAAGGGATTTTCTTTTCGTTATGACCAAATGACTCGTTTAAAAAATAAAAAAGGTCATATAATTCCAATCCAACCACAATCTTCGCCATCCTCAGATAAGCGAAATAGGGCGGTGTCGTTCAGACGGCCAATGAGAGGCGATTCGCAGTTTATCGGCAGTTTTTATTTATTTATCATACGATGTTTGCGGTTCGCCGAGGGAGGAGGGAAGCAAGCGGTCGTATGGGTGATTTATAGCGCTCTCCCTGCCATGCCATCGTAAAACGGCCGCACCGCACCTGACTCCTGCTCGTTATGTTTATCAGTTTGAAATGACCCCGTTTCCGTTTTGGGTTATAAATATTTCCCATCGAGCTCAGCTGTCCGCCCCCAGTCCAAATGTAGCCGTCGGTCAGCGTGAATCTTTAATTGGGATGGGCGAGCGAAATGCCAAGCGCAAGAAAAACCACAACGGTGAAGATTTGAAACACGTGTTTTTACGTTTTACTGCCCTCTGTTTTTACTGGCAAATTTTTTTTTACAGAAGAATAATACAAAGAAAGGCAGAATTAAAATTAAAACATTGTATGTTGTCATTACTATTTTACTATATTTACTTTTTCATACATGTAGGAGATGTCATGTTATTAGGCATATACTACCATTTCTCTTGATTTCACCTTTGAGCTTATAGACTTGAAAATACTGCAGGCCAATGACCTTCCATGACCTTCCAGCTGAGTTCACTGTAATAGTTTTTTTTTAGTTTTTGGGGTTGATCATTTACAGGATAAAAAAATAAAAAGTACCAGAAAAACACTTTCTAAAGAGGGACCTTCCAAACGCCGCAACGGCCCTTCGAGATTTCGCTTCCGCGGTAGACTCCTTCCACGGTCATTACCCATGAAAGGCCATGGGAAACGGTTTAAGAAAAAAAGAGGGATCAAACCAAAACACACACAGGGCGTGGGAGGAGAGCTAGGCTAATTCTCAAGACTGCTGATAGAAGCACAAACCAAAAAAAGGAAAATAGAGGCAGCGCTTCCTTCATCCAGAACTTTTACAGGTCGGGAGCCGGTTTATCGCCATGTGTGACGATCTGGTTGTAAATTCTGCACACTGTGGTTTGAATTACAGGGGGGAGTGGGAAACTCCAAACAAACTCACCCCCTACCTTGACTTCCGTGTTCCCACGTGTTGAAGGACAGCACCGCCTGTTAATCATTGCCCTGTTAAAGTGGTTAGCGTTAGCGCTGTCGGGGTGGGGGGGGGGGGGTTACCACAGGCCCGAAAGGCTCAACAGCCCCCCAGGAAAGAGAGGCCGTCAGCCGAACCACCAGCGCTGAGGCTGAGCGGGGCCGGATCTCTCATAGGCTGACGAGGCCTAGGGCCCAAACATTATGGGGGAAATAATTATTATTTTTAAATATATATATTTTTTATACATAGTTCATATTACACTTACATGCCTAATTAATATATGTTCATCACACAGGATCCTTATTATTATTATTAGTAGTAGTAGTCATAAAAAATAGACAACGCAAAAGAAATCATATCTCCAATCAAATGTTAAATCTGAGAACTCCATCTCCCAGAATGCCATGCTGGAGGGGGATTTAACAAAACAGTTAAAAAGCATAAAAGGTTTTGTGCTCTGCTTTTGGCGCAGAGTGTAAACTTTAGCGGAGGAGACAGACAGGGTGGTCCACTCCTGACCACTATGACAGATGTCCGCTGCTGACCTATCACATTCCTGCTTCCCCACCACACTGCCCCGGTCCCAGCGGAGTAGTAGAGTGAAACCTAATGCACGTCATACGTAACACAACTATAGTGGGAACTTTACAAGGGGCGTCGCTGGGATATGAACAGGTTTGGGTCTCAGCCCAAGAGCACAAATTAAATTGAGGAATTGTGTGTGTTGAGTGGGGCGGTGGGGGGGGTGGTTGGTTTTGTTTGGTCTCATTTCATTTTAAAACGGATTGTGAAACTCCAACTCACCGTAATTTTAAAAGCTAGAGAAATACTTGTTTGCAGGGAGCTTCTTTAACTAAACGTAAGTCTTCTAACTAACTAGCCGAGAGTGAATCTGATTAATCTGCCTTCAACAAGACTGAGGGCTCGTCAGACAAGCGCAGGTCTAACTGATGCCACTGAGCTTCACATTAGGCGCCACTAATTTGGCACCACCTGCTGTTTTTTTCCCCCCCCCTTTGTCGCAACTCCTTGTTTTTGATCATCGCTCAAATGAAGTGCTGCCAGAGGCGGTTTTAAGGCCTCATTACCAACAAAGCAGCATGCGTATCTCCTTTACTTTGAGATGCTACGCTGTTGCACAAGGAGAGAAGAGCTAACTTGGACCACGGCTCGCCACGTGACTCAAATATTGTATAATCTTGTCACAATTGCCAGCAGCTGGCTCACCCCAACCTAAAATGATATCGATGATGACAAGACAACATAAAAAAGGCAGAACAGTAACAGCTGTTGGCGGGCCCTGGTTTAGCCGTTTACAGGGCCAAAAACCAACGAAATTCCCACAAGGCAACCTCCGAGTCCAGTTTAATGGTGCTAAACAGTGTTGACGGTGTCCTTGTCAGGATTCACAGCCTGGACTGTGTTGACGGCTGATGGCGGATCACGTTTGTTCGCTTTCGCTTGTGTGTCTCTCGCGAATCTCCGGGCGTCTGAACTGAAGCTTGATACCTTCCCTGGGTGGCTCCACGAGAAAATACAGAAAAACCCGGGGAAAGTATTTGGTTGGCCATGTTATAACATGGCTCCCCCGTGTCCACTTCCTCTGTAGGTGCTTGGTGCGTCCCACTATGCTATATAACTTCCCATGGGGGCTTATTTTCAAACTACATAATATGCCATTTAGCAGACGCTTTTATCCAAAGTGACTTAGCAGTAGTTAATGCGTTCATTTCTCTACATATGCAGTCCTAATGGGAATCGAACCCACAACCTAAGCGTTGTCAGCACCATGCTTTATGTGCTTTGGGTTACATTCCCCCCAAAGGAAGTCAAACAAGCAAGCGGACTGATGTCATTCTTTTAAAAAACAGATGGCAGGAAAAAAAAGCAACAATCTTAGCTGATCCAAAGTATTTTAGAAAACTGTAAGATGGAGCAATGCATTGTGGGCCCGCTTAAATATAGACCATTAAATCTTTTTTTTTTTTTTTTTTCTCAGATGACGGCAAAACAGATGACAAAACTCATCATCCCGTGTGAAAATGTAACCCGAGCTCTTCCCGTGACCCGTGTGTGTGTGTGTGTGTGTGTGTGTGTGTGTGTGTGTGTGTGTGTGTGTGTGTGTGTGCAGTGGCTACAGCTGTAACTACGCCTGTCAATGTTTTTTTCCCCGTTTTGTCACAGAGATTGAAGGTCCAGATGCCTTTTGGGAAGAGTCGCCTGAGGGAGAGTCCTTAAAGTCCGTCCAGTCTCACTGCTTCTGACGCGCGCCACACGAGGAGGGCAGGGACGGTGAAATGGAGACGCGCTCGTTGCGTGTCAGATCCTTCCCGACACGCCGGACGGAAGGAATCAGGCAGGGCGAGGTTAATGAGCAGGTATCGGCACCTCACGCGGAGAAGACGTGAGCCCCGCGTGACGGGAGAACAGCGATATCAGAACAGAATGGCGTCCGTGACCCCGTGGACCAGAGAGACGCCCGCTGGCCCATTAGCCAAACTTTTGGATTAATGTTTTACCGGCATTGACATTATCTTCCCGAATTTTATTATCATTACTATTATTATTTGATTATTTGATCTGGCCTCGGCATCCCTTATCCATGGCGACTGAGGGAGTACTCGCAACAACAGAAAACCCCACAACGACGATGACAAAGGAGAAATGTAACAGTCAGGGAAGGGCACAAGTCGTGCGCCTGGCTCGACACGAACGTGAGGCCTGACGCCCGATTAGCACGCGATCCCTCGAGTGCCGTGTCGGTGAGCACGCCACCCTCTCATCCCATCGCAGCCGCTAACGCTAACGCTAACGCAACCGCGACAAACGGCAACTGCTTGATCTGTGTGGCGACTGCTCGTCGCAGTGAAACCCGTGAACAGGCAGTCGAGCGCCTTCTCCCAGTACACCTTAGGAACCACGTCTCCCAATCGCATTCTTTTTTATTTTTTTTAAAGATTTTGTTTCTGATTTTCTCCCATTTTCTCCCAATTTAGTAGCCAATTAGACCCGCTATTTTATGTCAATCCCCCCCCCCCTAGTAAGGTGAGTTCGCTGCCGTAGTCCTGCAACCGGTAGTGACGAAGGGCGAAGTAACACCTCCTCCGAGACAGCACTCGCTTCAGGTCTCAGCTCAGCCAGGAAGATCAGAGCAAGTCCCACTCCAGATTTATGCGGATATTATAAATGCATGCAGATGCTCATGTTAAAAGACGATATGCACGAGGCGGGGGTTGTAGAATGCTGTTCTCCCTCGTGATGACACGGACGCTCAGAGAGGACTCGGTGTCTCGCACCCAGGGCAGTCGTCCAGATCCTTCCTCCCGGAGTGCCTCTAATGAGCTCGGCTCCCTCGTGCCGGGGGGGCGACCGTCGCTCTGACGCCAGAGACCATCGCGCTGGACACCTGGGCCGTCGCTCTGACGCCAGAGACCATCGCGCTGGACACCTGGGCCGTCGCTCTGACGCCAGAGACCATCGCGCTGGACACCTGGGCCGTCGCCATGCCGACAGAGTCGCGCTCAGGTGGACCGCGTCGCTCCACCTGACACCCGGCCCGTTGCCATGCCGACACTAGCATCGGTGCCTGCCCGTGGGGTTACAGTTCAGTACAGTTACTCCAGTACAGAGACCGGCTTGAGACAACAGCTTGCCTTCATGTTCAGTACAGTGTACAGCTCCAGTACAGACAGAGACCAGCTTCAGTACAGACAGAGAACAGCTTCAGTACAGACAAAGACCAGCTTCAGTGCACAGTACTGCTTCAGAACAGACAGAGAACAACTTCAGTACAGACAGAGACCAGCTTCAGTACAGACAGAGACCAGCTTCAGTGCACAGTACTGCTTCAGAACAAACAGAGACCAGCTTCAGACCAGCTTACAGACAGAACAGACAGACAAAGACAGCTTCAGTACACAGTACAGACAGAGAACAACTTCAGTGACAGAGACCAGCTTCAGTACAGACAGAGACCAGCTTCAGTGCACAGTACTGCTTCAGAACAGACAGAGAACAGCTTCAGTACAGACAGAGAACAGCTTCGTACAGACAGAGACATGCTTCGGTACAGAGCGGGGGGTTACGGGTGGTGTGATAGGCAGTGAGGAAGGGTGGTTTAATGCCTTCACTGGCATTTACTGACACATTCAGCCACCTTCAATGGACTGTTCAGATTATGTGAGTCCTGAGAGTTCATTCAGAAAGATGTGCAGAAGCCCTTTCGCCCCTTTTGGCATTTGGGAATTGATTGCTCCTTCCATGAATGTCTCTGTCTGGTATGCTGGTATGTGGAGAAAAAGCACCGCTCACAGACTAAACTAAATAAATCACTCGGGAGCACAAAGCCAAGTGTGTTGGCATTCTTTTATTATGTAGTGAAATGCGGCCATGTTTGTACAGGACCGTGTGAAAGTGGCAGTATTCTTGGAAAACCCTGTGACTGCTCAACCAATGTGTCTTTTATTTTTTATTTTTTTCTTTATACATTTAAAAATCTTTTTCCTTTTAAAATCCTTAAATTCAAACGAAACCAAGAATCACACATTAGTGCAATACATTCTTCACAAAGAAAAAGGAAAAAAGGGAAAAACCGAAGCAGAACACCATCCTCCTCCATTTTGTGCCCCCCCCCCGCCAGAGTCCAGTGGCATCGAGACAAATTAGGAGGGTTTCCGTGCCAACGGAGTTGAAATATGCCACCAATGCGACAGGAATGAAATGCATGATGGGGAAGTGACATAGCAAGGAGGAAGTTGTGTGGAGACAGAACGGCCAGAGTGGGAAAACTGGAAAACACCAGCGAATGAGAAGGAATGTGACTCCCTTTTTGTCGTTGGTGAAAATCCCCTGGCGCTGCGCCATTCCCGTAAGTGGCTGAGCCCTCCAGCGACAGGGCTGGGACGTATCTAATCTCACACAGAGGAGGGTCGTTTTTATTACCAAGTGGCTCTAAAGTCTCCTGGAGCTGTTTCCTGTGTACTGATGCCTCCTCTACGGCGATGGCTCCCAAACTTCCTGAGCCTGCAACCCACTTCTGACAGCCCGACCCCCCCCTCCCCCATATAAATATTCAACACCACAAGCACATTCACACAAGCAAGTTCCTCCCCAGAATATGCATTTGTGTGTGTGTCCCCAAAAATGTTGCTCTCCCTCCACCCATATCATGAGTTGAGCCTGTAATATATGGCGCACAAAAAGCAGAAAGGGTTAGGCATGAAAAATATGATCGGGGGCGCTGCTCTTCCTCGTCTCTAGCGCCCCTTTCCACAGACGGCAGCCCGTTAGTAGCGTCGGTAAAGGAACGGCAGGCCTTGTTTGTGTCTCCCACAAAGCCGTGTGTCCTCCGCCCGCCGGTCACGTTGCCATTTGTTTCACCTCCTTATCACGGACCAGACAAAATGGACCGTTCTTCGCGCTGGTGGCATTTCAACGCAACGCTGCGGATCGCCTTGCTCTTCCTCGTGGGAGTGGTGCTTTTTGGGTAACTGGGCATTTACACTCGTGGCTCACGCTCAGGGGTCACAAAAGAGCAGCTGCCGTCCTTATCGTGTTTCAGCCCAGAGTGACGGGGAAAGCGCTTGGGCCTTCTTAGCTGGATCAGCGTTAATTCCCTCGAGTCTTCCAGTCCGGGAACAAGACAAAAAAAGAGGCTAAAACGAGATCTCATGACGTTCGCTCGTGATTACGAACAAAATAATATACGCCATTTAGCAGACGCTTTTATCCAAAGCGACTTACAGTAGTGAATGCATACATTTTTCAGTATATGAGGCCCCAGTGGGGATTGAACCCACAACCTAAGCGTTGCCAACGCTGTGCTCTACCTACTGAGCCACACAGAACCAATGTGACCAAAAATTGGTCACGATGAGACGGACACCTAACTGTGTTCCCTCCTGATTACAAGCGATCGCGATTCGATTTCCCTTTGCCATGCATGTGCGTGCAGACAGGTTCTGTTCTCCAGAATCTGAGAACTGATGATCGGGGATGAGCCTGTGCAGAATAATATAATAGTACATGCCATTTAGCAGACGCTTTCCAGAGCGATCTACAGTAGTGAATGCATACATTTTCAGTATATGTGGCCCCAGTGGGGACCACCCTCGCTTCTCTAGCAACTGAGCTATCTGAGTATGCTCGTGCGGCTCGTCCTCCTTTCCTGCTTTGCCCGGTGGTGATAAAAACATTTTTTTTGAAAGGTATAAATTATTTCCCTGCTATATGGCTTTGTTTTGTGGTGAAGAATGTCAATAGGCGGCGCTGTAAATGCGATACCGTATCAATAAAGTCATGACTTGCCTCAAGTGTTATAATTAGGCTTCGACTTTGTTGACTTCTGAAAGTGCCGCACACCCTTTTGCTTAGGTCATCAAATTATCCTCTTTTATGGCCGGAATCGTTCTGGGCTCGCGTCCAAGTTTTGCATCCTGACAAGAACATATTTCTTTGTGTTTTCCCCGCCATGGTCAAACATAAAACACCTTCCTCATGTCACAGAGTCTTTCTCTTCTCTCGAAGTTGTCGGGGGCACAAGGAAATTACCGATGTTTCGAAGTGAAGAACTGGCCAACGTTCATGCGATATAATACATAATTTAATTAATAATTATTTTATGAATAATTATTTGAAATACTTTAATCATTTTGACACCAGCACAATTCCTGCAGACTGCTGGCAATGTTTAAACGTCTACTTTCACTCAGTGGCGGCGCCAGGGGGGGGCTTCCCGGGGCTGTGGCCCCGTCAGGAATTTGCATAGCACCGCAGCCCCCCCCCCAAGCATTTCCTTACAATTTTACATTTTCATTAAACACTTTCAATCAAAATAACTTCCAGCCGACAATTATTTTATTATTCCGTAGTAGAGGCCCTGTGTGTGTGTGTGTGTGTGTGGCCTACTAGCCTACGTACGTTATGTTGCCATCTCGAACATTAAACTTCATTGAACTTTTACACGTTATTGGCAAGTTCGACAAAACTGCTAAAAATATCAGACAATCCCAGAAATGCGAAGTATACTCACCATGATATACAGAACGAGTTCATTGAAATTATGGCAAATATGGTTAGGGAGCAAATAAATAGTGAAATACAGGAAGCTGAACTGGGAAGCTGGTTTGCATTCATAGTCGACGAAAGTAAGGACGTCAGCAAAAAAGAACAGGTGTCTGTGGTGGCACGCTATTTGCACAATGATGTTGCACTGGAAGAATTCCTACATTTCACTCCAGCCGATGGATTAGACGCTGATTTGCTTTTAAAAACAATCAAACTGACACTATCTTTTCCTAAAAAACAAAAAGAAATCGAGCCAACACAAGCTCCCATTGATTTTGCAATGAGTGAGATGGTGTAAGCAGTGTTCATCTATCATGTTGTGGCAATGTTTTCCTGGCTATTGGTATTGATTGTATACATTTTTGAGTGCGTGATATGGCAGTACATAAGCTAAATCAATGCATAACATGCTTGTTGTTGTAACCGTGCTGTAATATCTGACTAGATGGTTTAAACATTATGTGTAGTAGCGCTCCCGGCCAGAGCTGACTCTGGCGGGACGGGGAATCGAACCCCGGTCTCCATGGCCAGTGTCGAACGTTGTAACCACTGGACCCAAATTGCATTCTTAATAAATTATTTTTAGGGTCCGTATCGGGGGTCTGGAGAGGTGCAGTCCTACCGTTTAGTCACTGAAAACCAGCCGGATAAATTCCTACACCTTTATGAGGATAAGCTGACCTGACAGCTTGATAGCTGATTATTATCCGGTTGTACTAAACAGAAAAAATCTGTTTATTAATATAATATATATTAAGCAGATGCTTTTAGCTGAAGTGACTTACTGTAGGGAATGCTTATGTTTTTCAGTACATGTGGCTCCAAGGGGGATTGAACCCACAACCTGAGCGTTGTAAGCGCCACGCTCTACCTACTACATTATTACATTTTAAATTTTAAGCATTTAGCAGACGCTCTTATCCAGAGCGACTTACAATATGTGCATTAATACATGGTATGAACAATCAGTTTGTGCAAGAGATCAGTGCAGTAATACAACGATGACATCGTTGTAGGCAGCTGCATACCATACCTGTAACACTGGGAAGGAGCTACACAGAACCACGCTCTACCTACTGAGCCACACAGAACCACGCTCTACCTACTGAGACACACAGAACCACGCTCTACCTACTGAGCCACACAGAACCACGCTCTACCTACTGAGACACACAGAACCACGCTCTACCTACTGAGACACACAGAACCACGCTCTACCTACTGAGCCACACAGAACCACGCTCTACCTACTGAGACACACAGAACCACGCTCTACCTACTGAGACACAGAACCACGCTCTACCTACTGAGACACACAGAACCACGCTCTACCTACTGAGCCACACAGAACCACACTCTACCTACTGAGCCACACAGAACCACGCTCTACCTACTGAGACACACAGAACCACGCTCTACCTACTGAGCCACACAGAACCATGCTCTACCTACTGAGCCACACAAAACCACGTCATTCATTCTTCTCATAAGGATCAAAGCGGTGTGCTGAACATTAGCAACAAATGGTTAGCTTAGTGATACAGCTTACAGTTCCTCAATGAAAACGAACAAAGATGAGACATTATCTGAGACATTAACCACGTGTTATAAATCCTCTTTCTCGACGCTCCCGTCGCCAGTCCAGCCTCCATCCGCGTCGGGTTCGATCAACGTTTATCCTTAACGCCTGAAATCACAAATACCTGCAAGTGGAACGTTTTTTTTCTCTCTTCCTTCCACAAACACAATTTTACGAGTTCAGTGAGCTGAAACCCAACCGGGCCTGTGCAGATAAGGTACTGGCGCTTGTAAAATACGCAGAGCAAAGCAAAGTTAAGCACAGACACTGGTTGACTCCAGGCCATTGTCGTAAACAATGCAAGAAAGATTGGAGCAAAAACAGCAAAGAAATGGAGACATTCTGACGCAGAGAAGGAATCTCGATGCAGAGTACAGTTAGATAAGGCCACACGACAGGGACAGCATGTTCCAAAAACCTTAACAACAAGAAACAGTCCCAACCTGAACAATGACCCCCTTAAACTAACAGCCACCAACCTGCAAAGGCTGCTGGGAGTTCTTTCAGGCACTGTGCAATTACATTTACATTTTACATTTTAAGCATTTAGCAGACCCTCTTATCCAGAGCGACTTACAAGATGTGCATTAATATATGGTAAGATCAATCATTGTTCGTGCAAGAGATCAGTGCAGTAATACAGCGATAGGCATTGTTGTTGGCAGCTGCATACCATACCTATAACACAGGGAAGGAAAAGGTTAGTAATTTTTTTATTTATATATCGTCACCTTCTTAAAATAAAATGGCCTAAGTCACACTCTTGACGTAGGCCATTATACTACCGGGGTAGGAACAGCATGATCTTTTCAATTAAGGATGTAAGCAATTTTACCAGAGGTGGCCAGCATCATGAAGAGATGACTTAGACAAAAAAATCATTTTCCTCAAAAAATGACTTGGGCCAGTATTTTAAGAAGGTGACAATATACAAAAAGTATTGAACAAGTAGGCAGTGGTGATGACAATTGGCTAGAACAGAATTCAGTGGCAGTGGAGCCTGAAAAGGTGGGTTTTGAGTCTCTTGCGGAAGATCGCAAGTGATTCCGCGATCCTGACCGAAGTGGCGCCACCACCGAGGGGTCAGGACAGAGAAGAGCAGACCGTTTGCCAGAGGAGGGGAGGGACAGTCAGTTTGCCAGAGGAGGTGGAGCAGAGGTGTCTGGGTGTCAGTGTCTGGAGGTAAGGGGGAGCAGTTCCTCTAGCTGCTTGATAAGCCAGCACCAGTGATTTGAATTTGATGCATGCTGAGATGGGGAGCCAGTGCAGAGAGGTGAGTAGAGGGGTGACATATTTTGCCTACTTAAAGAATGCCACCACATTGCTGCCCAGATAACAAGGAAACATTTAAAGAACATTGAGGAATGTTCCCCAACTGGTCTTAGAATGTATAAATTGTTCTGTTGAGGTCACAGAAGAATGTTCTATGCATGTTGCACACAAAGCCACCGGTAACACCCCCTATTGGTTATCTCGGAGTCATGAAAAATGTTATTATTAAGACACTTTATGTTGGCATTTCCTTTATTTTTATTTCCTTAACTGAATGTTCTGGGAACCGAAGATTGTCAGCTGAGTGTGCAGTCAGAGCTGCGAGCCCTGTGATCGGTAAGGATCATATCTGATGGCGTCCATGGGTGTGTTTCACTGCGTGGGCTTCAATTGCAGAAATCTGACGGACTTTGGGATAAGATCAAAGAGCATCCACATGCAAGAAGAAAAAAAAAATCTTTCTCTGCTGCTCAAAAACAAAGTAATATTTCATATTTCACGGTGAGAAGAAAGGGCTCGGGTCTTGGAGACAGAAGTCCCCCAGGGCCCCTCTTAAGGACCCCTCCTTTTTTGCAGAATTTTGAACGCTGAGCCCCACTCTCCCACTTCAAAGAAGGCTGACGACACACCACCGCCCCCCCTCCCCCTCCCACCGGGCCAGGAGTCCCACGCCCCTCTTGCTGTTCTGTCGGTGCGACCGAACGCATTTGGGAATCAGGGGGAGTTTTGAAGGCCTGTGGAAATCGAAAAGCGTGACGGTAGAGGAATGCGCAAGCTCTGCCGCAGTGGTTCGTGACCTGACTCAGTGAGAGCCTCGGCCGGCCACGGGGAGGCAACTCGGTTTCACAAAAATGAAAAGTAAAGAAATAAAGAAATGAAAAAAAAGCCTTTGAAGCTCTCTTTTTTTTTTACTGCATGATCAAAACGGACCGAGTGCCCTGGTGCGTCTGCAGCCTGCTTGATCCCGTTCCCGCCGTCCGTCGCTCCGATGTCAAAGGGAATGTATCCTTACCGGAGCGTCATCGGGCAAGATTACCATAACAATCGCCTTTTTAAAAAATATGTTTCCGAAGCTTGGTTCTCAGGCCGCCTTGCTTCAAAGCGCTGTGCTCACATCTCCGTCCATGTCATCTCGAAATAACAGCAGTCGTACAGCCCTCACACTTTTGATCATTTCTGACCCCACATTCAGCCACTCTGTGGGACACTGGCGTGGGGCAGAGAAGCCAGGGAGTCGTGGGGTCGAGTGCCCCACTTTAGACGTTAGACAATGTAAGCAACGCAAGCTGACCCATATAAGGGTGTTTAGCTTAGACAACGTGTCGCAAGAATGCTGAGGCCAACATCTAAGGCTCTACAAAGTTTAAGCTTATATATTACATATATACGTATATTTAATATATATATATATTACATATATTGAGAAATATTGAAAGATTCTCTGAAAATCACTGTTCCTTCACAGAGAGTTAAAACTTGCAATAGTGACTAACCCCCTAATGTTAGGAGACAGCACGATGACTGATCATCTGATCGAACAAAACGAGAAGCACTGTGACATTCCATACTCATTCCATCCCCCAAAATGCTCTCTGTTTATCCCTCTCTCTGTTTATCTCTCTCTCTTTCTCTCTCTCTCTCTCTCTCTCTCTCTCTCTCTCTCTCTCTCTCTCTCTCTCTCTCTCTCTCTCTCTCTCTCTCTTTCTCTCTCTCTCTCTCAGCCCCTCCTCGTCAGTGGCAGAACAATGCAGCTCTTTCCTGCACCATGCCCTCCAATCCGGGACTTTTCCCTGCCTCTAATCATGGGACAAACGACCGAAAACATGAAAACAACATAAGGAAAAGAAGAAGTGGACAATAACAGCATTGCAGGCAATGACAGCAATCACACACGTTTGTGTTAAATCCAGCCGCACGTTGAGGCTGCTTATAACTACATAACGGCCGGTTGTAAGCACATAACTGCCAACCTTATTGTAACACTTCCTGCAAATACAATTAATCCGCACTTAATAGATATGCGACTGATAAAGCAATGTTTTGTTGTCCGAACATGGTCTGAAGTGAAGAGCGAACTCATTTTGTCACAATTAGAAACCAGCTCGTATCAGCCTGTTCCTCGCCTCCTGTTTCCCTTGGCGGTGTTGATAAAGTGGGTCGGCTTTCTCAGGAACCTTTTTGTGGCAATTAATCAATGAACATGACCGTGGATAAATCCCTCGTTCCTCATCTGTGTACGTGACAGTGACTGTACAGAGAGAGGGATGTCCCCCAGGGCTCGGCAATGGGTGCAGCTGCCACCATTCTACCAGAACCCTGCTGATTTGAACCAATCCACGGTGCTTTGTTTGGGGAAAGCAAAAACCTTTTGATTGGTTCAAACGAGTCAGCGATTGGCAGCCAATAGTAGCTCCACCAACTTTAGTGTCATGGCAACCCCCTTCCTAGCCCAGAAAGCCCCGCCACATGAACGGATTCCACCCTGGGAAAGAGGCGCTGACTGTGGCGTCGCCAGTATGGTTCAGTGTGCCCGGCCATTTTCCCTGCTGAAAGATTTTTCTTCGAGGACCTTAACTTAGGGAACTGAAGTTACTAGCACTTAATTTCCTGGCTGAATGAATCAGTGTTGCCAGATGTATACCAGTTATCGTCACAATTAGGGGATAATTTGACATACTGTGCAGTGAAAAATACCAAAGAATGTGTACAAATGTAAGGAAATGTAGTTAAATTATTCAAATCTTGTCATAATCACCACTCCAAATGTGGTGGCAGGCAGGCCTTCTTCGGTCATAACCGCGGGTGTGTTCTTATAGCACTGACACGCCCAACTCTGGCCTTATAATATGGAGATAGACATCATCATCATCATCATCATCATCATCATCATCATCATCATCATCATCATCATCAAATAAATATTGTGATTTTTCAAAATCATTTTCAAAATCAAAAGAGTCTATGACTTTTCCCGACCCTGGACCCGCACAACGTGTGGAAAAAGGGCACACACACATCACTTGGTAATAAACAGAAAGACCTGGTGTGCATGTGGCTGACCCGGGACACGGGAGTGCTCTGTGGCCAGACCTTTTTCTGTTTTCTTGGTTCTTAAAATTATTTAAAATAAGCAAGAAGGTCCCGGGTTCTGGGTCACGGGTTCGAATCCAGGCCGGGGGCCTTTCTGTGTGGAGCGTGCATGTTCTCCCCGTGTCCGCGTGGGTTTCCTCCAGGTACTCCGGTTTCCTCCCACAGTCCAAAGACATGCACGTTAGACTAATTGGAGAGTCTAAAATAGGTATGAGTGTGTGAGTAAATGGTGTGTGTGTCCTGCGATGGATTAGCGACCTGTCCAGGATGTATTCCTGCCTCTTGCCCAGTGCATGCTGGGATAGGCTCCAGCCCCCCTGCGACCCTGACCAGGAGTAAGCAGGTTAGACAATGAATAATCATTTATTAACAATAATAATTGTATAACAGAAAACATTTATTTGAATACAGAACAGGTGGCACAAAAGAGGTATAATATTGGACACCTTAACTGTTGTGTCTGGCAGCCGACCATACCATGTGACCTGGTTTTCCATATGTGTCAGAAACTTGGGAACACTTCCTTTTTTCTGAAGTCCTGCTCTAACAGCACAGGTGTCTGACTGCCACAGACTTTGTTTGAGGGTACAAAACCAGTTTCTGTGCGACATAATGAAAGAGAAACTAGGGAAATAATGTATATTATTTGCATGCGTGATATCTTGCATGAAAATGATATGTATTATTTCCCACCCAAACGCACACAGTCACACTCACAGACACACTGTTTTTGAACGGTCTGGCACAGAAATGAAATGTTTTGACAGCAGTCCTCGTCTCTTAGACTAGATTTACACCATCTGATAAAAGTGACCCAATTCCGATTTTTTGCTCACGTGACACACATTGGATATGTATTATGAACCTGTAAGCAGGATAAAGGCACATGGAACTGGATATTTTCAGATCCGTTTTGGGCCACATTCATATGTAGAAATAAGTCCGATAGGAGATCTGAAATCTGCCAATGCGATGTCTCAGGCCAGTGAGACCACCAGAGATAATAAATAAATAGATAAAACACAATTGAATGATTATTGGCGATATGGCTGTGTCGGCGCTGTTGTTGTTTACTTCCGTATTGGTAACCAAACCCTCGTGTACACATGCGGGCTGGTTCAAGTGTAAACACAGGTATCTGATACAGGTCACTTTTAAAAGTAGATGTAAACAGACGGTCAAAAAAATCGGATATAGGCAAAAGAATTGTAACTGGGAATAAAGGTCTGCTGTGTAAACATAGCCTTAATGTTCACATTCGCTATGACTGTCACACCGTATGAGTGCTGATTTACAACTCCAAGGAGGGAAAACACACACACACACACACACACACACAACAAGAGGTGCCAGACAATGTAACCTTTGTCAGTTAAAAACCAAAAATGGTGATTTTCAATTTCGGTTTCAAAATGAGAAAGAACATAAAAAAGCACACAGAGTTCTGTGAAGTGCGGCAGGGAACAGAATGCAGAAAGCATTTGAGGAATCCCCAGCGGTGAGGGAGGGGGGTTGGGAGGGGAATATGTACCCAGTTGGAATGTACCTGCCTTGCCAAGGACAGATTGGCAGAAAAAAATTAAATTCACTTCCCTCTCTGGCACAGGCGAACGTTTCTGGCGCTGTAAAATATTAACAAGCGTAACCAGTCGCTTTGACCTCTTTCCTTTGTGGCACAAACATTTTTATAAATCAGTAATCAAAATGGCTCCAAAATCAATTTAAACCTCAACCGCACCTCAAACTTAAACATTGAGTAAGGAACAGTGCAGGGCCGGCTCTACACATTTTGGTGCCCTAGGCGAGATTGGCATTTGGGTGCCCGCCCCAACAAACATCAATCAGACAAGACAAAAATGATTTTTTAAATTTTCTTTTTCAAATAAAATCACTTCTCAAACAAATCACTTACCAAAGTGTCATTTAAACAGGGAGGATAAGAGAAAATGGTAAGAAAACTCACTTTTAACACAATTGTTAACAAAGTCTATCTCTCTATCAGCCACCAGCGATTTTTATTTTTAATTTCTTTTGTGAGGGCGACCTGGCGCCCCTGACATGGCTATGGCAGCTGCCTGTATGGCCTGTGCCTTGAGCCGGCCCTGGAACAGTGTAGGGCTGTGCTGGAACGTGTTTCAGTCCCTTGCTCACCACAACGGGTTTGCTGATCGTGATTTTTCCCCAAAAAAAGAAAGAAAAAAAAAGAATTTGAGAAATCGATAAACTTTTGAAACGAGAACAGTTAACGTGTGTTATCTGAAGACAAGGAAAAAAATTGCACTGCGGTCAGACCGTACTGAAAAAAATGGTATTCTTGGAATAAAACATTATCATTAAAAATTGCACAACATTTTAGTCTCAAGGCTAACAATCTTTGCTATGAAGGGCTTTAGAAACCATTCGCGTTCTTGGCACCCGTGGAATATTGTGAAGAACTTTTCATAATCTCACCAGGAGTACAGCATGTCAAACAAAGGAGTGTGCAGGAAACAATAGGCTTGTGGTACTTGCTGATACTTGTCAACTGTAGAGTCATTACTCAAATCTCAACAGAAACACACCCACTCCAACCCTGGCATGAACCTCAAAGTGGGTGGAGCCTCCGGTAGCCCTGCCCACAACGAGGTTCATGAATCCCTGATTTCCCGTCAGGTATG
Organism: Aldrovandia affinis; assembly: GCA_029706075.1. Lineage (NCBI taxonomy): Eukaryota > Metazoa > Chordata > Actinopteri > Notacanthiformes > Halosauridae > Aldrovandia > Aldrovandia affinis. Next base: position 760,579 of record JAINUG010000294.1, on the reverse strand, counting down.
AGAACCTGTGCAACAGGAAGAAGGGGAGATCGCAGGTGGTTTCTCTCTGTCTCCTTTTCCCTTTAGGTTTTGATGGAGGCGATTGGGGCGTGGTCTGAAAACTCTTTGTCCTTCCAAACCAATCAATCAAATGAGAATTGTAGTAGAAAATAATGAAAGCTATTGAGTATATTTTCACAAATATATTCAATATACTCATTTCATTTTATATTTTACATTACATTTTAAGCATTTAGCAGACGCTCTTATCCAGAGCAACTTACAAGATGTGCATTCATACATGGTAGGAACAATCATAGTTCGCGTGAGAGATCAGTGCAGTAATACAGCGATAGACATCATTGCAGGCAGCTGCATACCTGTAACACAGGAAGGAAAAGGTTAGTTATTTTTTTATTATTAAATGGAGTAAGCAGGGGTATATAGTGTTGAGCAAGTAGGCAGTGGTGATGACAATTCGCTAGATGTACAGAATTCAGTGGTAGTGGAGTCTGAAAAGGTGGGTTTTGAGTCTCTTGCGGAAGATCGCAAGTGACTCCGCGGTCCTGACCGATTGTGGAAGGTCGTTCCACCAGCGAG